>CAUYUJ010019048.1:533336-558336 GCA_963575745.1 Prorocentrum cordatum
CCTCCTCCTCCTCCTCATCGTCCTCCTCGTCCTCGTCATCTTTCTCCTCCGCCTCCTCCTCCTCTTCCTCCTCCTCCTCCCCCCCCCATCCTCCCTCTCCTATGGTAGTGGTGGTGGAACATTGGCCCATCACATCCGAGCTGCCATCAGCGCCAGGGGCACCAACAGCACAACTGCGAGAAGGGCAGCCAGCGCGTGCTCTGCGCGGGGCGAGCGGTCCAGCACGCGGACGTTGAGGGCGTCCTCCATGGCCTGTGTCACTGTCGGGCCGCCGGCCTGATACTGCAACATGAACTTGAAAGCTAGCTGCAGCTCCTGCTCCAAGCTGAACGTGCTCCGTGCCGCAAAAGAGCGGGGGTGCGCACCTGTGCCGTCTGGATCCAAGCGGCGAAACAAGTGAAAACGGAGGAAACCAATATGCTCAGGATTGGACGGCATAAACTTGCCAGCATCACGCCAAGCCTCGTAATGCAAAGTCGGGTCTACCACAGCCGGGGAGCCGCCTGCAGTGGGTCGGCGGCACTTGTGCGGGAACGCGCGGTGCAGCCAGCGGCCCAGCCGCCGACCGTGAATCTCGACAAGGCCGTCCCTGGACCTACGCCCCAGGGCGCGCAGCTGAGACTGCAACTGTTTGCGCTTGTTCGCCGTGGCCATCTTGCCTCCCTGGATCAGGCTGGACAGCGCCGCCCACGCCTGCTTCGGCGCGACGCGGGGCCCTGCTGCAGCGGCCTCCAGGCGAGGCAGAACGTTGGTCTCGCACTCGTCCGGGCAGCACCGCAGCGCCGGGTGCGCGCCCGGCTGCAAGCAGTTGGCCATGCCAGATACGTAGTTCGGGATGAGTACGCCGGAGCCGCTCTGCTCGTCGGCGAGCGCGCCCACTGCGCCGAGGTACTCTGGAGTTTCGTTAATAATCCAGCCCTTCAATTGGGCCCCGTACGCCCGCCGGAACTCCACCTGCCCAGAGCCCTCGGGGTCCATGGACGACAGCAGGCCCCGCACTTGCGGGCACCAGCGCCGGGTGTGACGCTCGATCAACCCTTTGCGGAGGTGGCGCATGGCGCCGAACGCGCTGTGCGTGGAGGTACCCGGATTCTGGGCCTTCTGGGCCTTCTGGGCCGCCTCGGCCACCACCAGCTCCAGCGGCTCCCCCACCGGGTCGGTGGACATACCCGTGCGCAGGCTCGCGAGCTCCTCCTTGGCCTGGCTCACCATCTGCTGCCCATACCGCCCCCTCAGCACGACTGGGTTGCTCGTGTGGAGCAGCACGGCGTAGAACATCAGGGCCTTCTCGTCCTGAGAGAGAAACGCTTGGCCTCCGGCCTGCGCCGCGTCGTTCTTGACAGTCAGCACCTTCGACAACGTGACGGCCCGGCTCATGAGGGCGGCGTCGTGGCTGGCCACAAGCTCCTCGAGGGCGAGGACGACCTCGGCCGCTCGGCGCAGGGTGAAGCCTCGCCCCGGCTCCGGGGACAGAACTGCGAGCAAAGGGCCCGATTTGGGGAGCTCGGTGCTAGCAGCAAGCAGCTCCGAGGCGCGCAGCGTCGCCGCCTGGCTGGAGTTGGGGCCGTCGCGCAGCCACGGTGCCAAGTCGAGGCCCTTCACGACCCAACCGTGCTCCGCCTCGAGGTAGCGCCTGGCCAGGTAGCGGACGCCGCTCGAGTCTGGCAAGCCCTCGCCGTCTCGTGGCAGCGCCATGTAGGTGGAGCGTAGGCGGTCCTCCAGGCGGCTCACGGGGTCTGGGGCCTCAGGTAGCTGCATGGCGCCGGAAGCTGTCGACGGCAGAGTAATCAGAATGACGAGTGCCAGTACGCTCGCGGACATCGTGAGCATCCCCTTCAGCGCTGGCACGCGTGGATCGAAAGGGTGCAGGTGACTGTGCCTGCACGTGGGTTCGTGTTCCCCTGGAGCCAGGGTGGCTATACGGGAGGGGAAGGGCAGGAGCAGGGAGGGAGGCTCCTCGCTCGTGGCTGCCGCGCACCCCCCGAAGGAGAAGCAGGCGCGAGCGACGGGCACGTCCACAGCCACGCCCTCGCGGTCTGGATCCAGAGGGGCGACCCCGTGGACGCGCAGCCGCATGTAGTTGTACGTTCCGCGCGGGGCATCCGTACAAAGACGCCCTGTCGAATCGCGGCCGGGACGTCCAGACCGCGAGGCCGCAGGCACGTGCACGCTGGGGAACGCAAGACGCTCGGACTCCTCTGTGGCCCCCCTCTTGCCTCCTGCCGAACTCGGAGTGCCCCTCCCCTCAGGACGCCATCTCCGGCATCCCGAAGGTCACAGAAGAAAACGATGGACACCTCGGATTGCGCCCATCATGTATTCCCCGCCAGTGCGGAAGGGTGGGCGCGCAAAATGGGGGAACAACCAGATACCGATGCCGCTGCTCCCCAAACTCTCTTGGGCCGGTGCTTCAACCAGGATTCAAAGGCGAAGGCGGCCGTGGCGACGAGCGACGACGGGGCCCACAGGGGGGCCCAAGGAAGCGAAGACGAGGGGTCGGCATCGACATGTCCTTCCCCAAACCCCCGACGTCATGAAAATTTTTCATGACGTCGACCCCCAGGGGTCTGAACCCATTCCCTGGGACCTGGTGTTCATCCTGAGCCGTTTTCTGACGGTCCCGGGACCCCCAGAGGCCCGAAAGATGGGAAACCTCTCGTCGTGATTTTTTGATGACTCGAGTGGGTCTGGGCTCCGACCTGGATCTTGGGCGCCCGAATTATCCAGGGTAACTCGGGCCTGGGGTAACTCGGGTTCGGATTCCCGACAAAAACGAACCCGAGTTAGCCCTGACCCAACTTACCCCTGGTGATTTGGGGCTCTGGACGCCCGAATTCTCCAGGGTAACTCGGGCCCGGGGCAACTCGGGTTCGGATTCCCGAGAAACGAACCCGAGTTAGCCCTGACCCGAGATACCCCTGATGATTCGGGGCTCTGAGGATCCCCTCGAAATCTGCCACGGACGCCAGGGCCCGGCATGGCCGGCCTCTCTCGCCCCACGCACACACGTCATGATGCCCGCCCGGGCGGGGGCAGGGCCAGCGCCCCCTGGCCTCATGGTCGGGCGTGTCCTCCTACAGTCGGGGCGTTGACCTAAGGAACCCTAAATAAGGAACGAGGCCCCTTTTTCCCATAAGTCAAACTTCGATTTCCCATCGAAACCCTAGGCAAAACCAAAGGCGAACTGCAAAACAACTAAGGAACACCGAGCCCCTCCCCAACGAAAAGGGTTCCTTCTTCAGGCCCCGACTGTACAGGCGCACCTTGGAAGAACGTGTTTTACACATGTCGGCGGTGCCCGGTGCGGAGCGAACCCCCCCCAGCCAACTCCATCCTGGGGGGATTCGAGCCGGCGGCACCGCCGGTGCGAGCCAGCACGAACTCCCCCGGTAAGCACGAACTCCCGCAATAGCCGGCACGAATCCCCCCGGTAAGCACGACGCCCCCGGAATGCAGGAAACCCCCCAGTATGCACGAATCTCCACCCGGATGCGTGACAGCCCCCAGGACGTGCCAGAACCGGCGCCGCTCTTAAGTACGCGGCCGTTCCCCCTCGCCGTCCACCTTCCGCACCTTCCGTACACGACCTTCCGCCCTCCTGCGCTATGTTTTTCGCTTGTAAGTTATATCGAATTTCAAAAGGTTTTCATCAGTTTCGCGGAATTGATTGGATTTCAAACGAATTCCAAAAACACGCAAAGACATTCTGAGACATCGTTGCCTTTCACGTATATGTGCCGTCATCTCTCTGCTCGTCGGCATCGTTCTCGTCGAAGTCACCATCATCGTCATCGTTATCATCACCGCCATGACCATCATCACATTCAACATCATCATGGCCATCACCATTACCAACCGTCCGAACAAACATGCGGCAACCACCATCTTCGTCATCATCACAATCATCAGCCCAATGTTCGCCATCATCATGTGCATCAGCACGGCCGTCATCACAATCACGGCCATCACCATAATCACCATCCTGGGCATCATGATTGTCATCCTATCACAAACATAAACTTGGCCGTCCCAACCATCATCATCAGCAGGGCCACCATCATCATCATAAGATTCACCATCGCCGACGCACAACATCAGCATCGCACGCATCATCGTGGCCGTCATCACCACCAGCGTCGCCATCACCGCATTCGTCATCATCGTCATCATCTTCACCATCGGCACCGCTACCTTTTTTATAGTCATCGTCAGCGTCGCCACAGTCATCGTCGTTTCATCCCGTCATCACATGGCCCACGACACTCCAAGATTGCCCAAGATGGCTTCCGGCATGCTTCAGGATACCCTCAAGACCACTCCAAGACGGGCCCAAGTGGCCTCGGAGACTCCGACGGAGGAAACGGTGGATGAGCCCCCCGACTCGTCATCACGATGTGGATGGTGCGGGAGGGGTAGGGCGGGCTATAGGGCGCAACATTCTCCCCTTTTCAGGGAGGGGTTCACCCGTCTTTGCCCCCTCCCCCGGACCTGGACGGATGGTTTCGCGAGTGGCCAGCCAAAGAAAAAGGAACGCAAGGCAGGTGGGCCGAAGGATGGGGAGCCAGCCGCATACCCCCGCTTTCATACGTGAAAAACAGTGCGCGGGGTGCGTATTGCTCAGAACCCCACTGCCCCCGCGCAGTGCTGAGCGTGTGTGTGTGTGTGTGTGTGTGTGTGTGTGTGTGTGTGTGTGTGTGTGTGTGTGTGTGTGTGTGTGTGTGTGTGTGTGTCTGTGTGCGTGTGTCTGTGTGTGTGTGTGTCTGTGTGTGCGTGCGTGCGCGCGTGCGGGCGTGCGTGCGTGCGTGTGCGTGTGCGTGTGCGTGTGCGTGTGCGTGTGCGTGTGCGTGTGCGTGTGCGCGTGCGTGTGCGTGTGCGTGTGCGTGTGCGTGTGCGTGTGCGTGTGCGTGTGCGCGTGCGTGCGCGCGTGCGCGCGTGCGCGCGTGCGGGCGTGCGCGTGCGCGCGTGCGCTTGCGCGTGCGCGTGTGCGTGTGCGTGTGTGCGTGTGCGTGTGCGTGTGCGTGTGCGTGTGCGCGTGCGTGCGTGTGCGTGTGCGATGCGCGTGTGCGTGTGCGTGTGCGTGTGCGTGCGTGTGCGTGTGCGTGTGCGTGCGTGTGCGTGTGCGTGTGCGTGTGCGTGTGCGTGTGCGTGTGCGCGTGCGTGTGCGTGTGCGTGTGCGTGTGCGTGTGCGTGCGTGTGCGTGTGCGTGTGCGTGTGCGTGTGCGTGCGTGTGCGTGTGCGTGTGCATGGGCGTGGGCGTGCGTGTGCGTGTGCGTGTGCGTGTGCGTGTGTGTGTTTGTGTGTGCGTGTGCGTGTGCGGGTGCGTGTGCGGGGCGGGCGGGGCGGGGTGGTGGCGCGTGTGCGCGCGCGTGGGTGGGCGGGGCGGCATGGGGTGGGTGGGTGGTGGTGGGGCGAGCGGCGCTCGGTCCTTCGGCGGAGCCCCCTACGGGGCCGCGAAGCGCGTGAGGGGCGTGCCGAAAAAGGGCGCGGGTGCTCGCGAGGGCTTCGCCGCTGGCACCTTCGGCAGTGATCCTTCTGGTGCCGCGGAGCGTGCGAGAGGCGCGCTGAAATGAGCGCGGTGTGGGGTGGGGGGGGGCGCGAGCGGTGGCGCTGGAGCATTCGGTGGATTCCCTATGTGGCAGCGAGGCGTGTGAGGGATGTGCAGACATGAGCGGGGGTGATGCGCGCGGGCGGGCGTGGGGGTGCGCGTGCTGGCGGTGGCGCTGCGGCCTTCGGTGGATCTCCCGATGAGGCCACGACGCGCGTGGGGGGCGCGCAGACATGGGCGTGGGGGGCGCCTGGGGGCGGCGGCGCTGGGGCATCCAATGTGGCTCGTGGAATGGGTGGGGTGCATGCGTAGGGCGGGCGCATGCGGGCTGCACCACTGCGGCATATGGCGGCGCCCTCTACGCGGCCGCGCAGCGCGCGAGGGGCGCGCGACATGCGGCGCGGGCGCACGCGGGCGGCGCCGCGCGGAGCAGTCCCAGCCAGAACTGTTCTGAGAACATCTCGTGCAGGCCACAGAAGATTCTTAGAACATCCTCTGGTGGGCTTGCAGGGCAGCCGGGGCGCTTCGCCCCTGCTTGGCTCCCCTCCTCTGCCTCTCCGCGCGCCTGCCCCGCGTGGGGCGCAGCCGTGGCCCACCGCGCCTCGGCCTCCGATCTCGCAGGGGCCGCGGCCGCAGGGCCCGAGCCGCGGCTGTGTGCTGCTCGCTCATGCGGGCAGAAGCGACAGCCGACGACAGCCGACGCCGACGCCGACGCCGACGACGCCGACGCCGACGCCGACGCCGACGCCGACGCCGCCGCCGCCGACGACGCCGACGCCGACGCCAACGACGCCGACGACGCCGCCGCCGACGACGACGCCGCCGCCGACCACGTCGACGCCGACGCCGACGCCGTTGCCGACAGGGCCCTCCCGACGGAGGGAGGCGCCCCTCCCTCCCGACGGGCGGGGTGAAGCTGCACCGCCACGGCTCGGCGGCGCGCCGGGCGGGGGGGAGGGGGGGGGGAGAAGGGGGGGGAGAGACGGGGCAGCCCTCCCGAAAGGCAGGCGTGGGGCTCTCCGGAAGCTCACGGCCTCGGGAGGAATGCGAGAAGGGATGTCTTCAACTGGGCTGCGCTGTGGCTGCCCTGGACGTGGCAACCAGGTAGCGGCCTGGCTCTGCCAAGCGCTCTGAGCCACGCAAGCTACGGAGACAACGCCATTAAATATCAAAATCGTCTGCAACGCCAGGGTGTTCACTTGATGTTTGACCCGTGGCTCTCCGGGGAAGCCCTCGTGGCCTCCTGAGGCGACCTTTACGACGACGACGGCGACGCTGACGACGGCGACGGCGACGCCGACGCCGACGGCGACGGCGACGGCGACGCCGACGCCGACGACGGCGACGCCGACGACGGCGACGGCGACGGCGCCGACGACGGCCGCGCCGACGACGCTCCAGCTGCGGAGAGGGCTCCGAAGAGCTCCTCCACAGGCCGACGAGCCTGCCAAGCCTGCTCCCTCTGCCTCCCCCCCTTGGGCGCGCCGCCGAGCTGCGCCGCTCCTCCCCCTTCGTCTCCGCTTCTCGCCCGCTCGCACGCGGGCGCGACGGACGCCGCCACCGCCGACGACGCCGCCGCCGACGACGACGACAAAGACGACGGCGACGACCACGACGACGACGACCACGACGACGACGACGACGACGACGACGACGACGACGACGACGACGCCGACGACCCCGACTTCAGGCACGCTGCTCCAGGACCGATCGATCCGAGAGGGGCCCCGGGGCCCGAGGCGGCGCGCGAGGCAGCCCCTCGCGCCGAGGGCGAGCGGGAGCTCCGAGAGCTCCCTCGCGGGGCTCCGAGAGCGCAGGGCCCCACCGGCCTCAGGTCGGGCGTGTCCCCCTACAGGCGGATCTGGGACGGATAAAAAAGAATAGTCGACAGATACACGTCGGTCGGAGGAAGTGGGTAGAAGCATGAGGTAGGAGGGCGGGTTGAGTTGGTTGGGTCCAGGCCCCCCCAGGGAATGACAACACACAGCAAAAGCGTGCCGCTTCTTGAAATAGGAAGGCGCTGGAAGTAGCTTGGGATCTGGGAATCCAGATATACCTACTTTCGACGACCGGCGCGTACACACAAAATGCTCAAACATGCTCCAGGAATCGTCACATGACGATGCTTTCGCTATGTTTGAGTACTCCTCCTGCAGAGGGGCAGGCCCGACTCAACACCAGCCCTCTGAGCGGAGGTGGTATGATGGGTCATCTCTTCCCTCTTCCATCAAGGAAGCAAACATGGACAAAAACGTAAAACCAACTCGGAGGTCCGCGCAGATGTCTCGGATCGGAGCTGGAGCCCCCCGGCGGAGCCCCCGGCGCCGCTCCTGGCGCGCTCCGCGCGCCAGGGAGGGGGGGTCTGGCGCTGATCCGAAGACCTCCGAGTTTTGATGTGTATGCCATTGTTTGTTCCCCCCGATTCCAATCCCACTTTCTTTCCACATCCAGGGAGGGGTGCACCCATCATCCACCCATCTCCCCTCCTCTCCTTCCTGGGGGGGCCGCGAGGTGGCAGGCGACACCGTTGGGCCCCACATGTGGCTCCAGGATGGCCCTCGATGCTCTAAGATGGCCTCCAGGATTGCACACGATAGATATTTCCAAGAGTCCCCCAGATGGCTCCGAGTGCCCCCCCCCAGTCTCCAAGGAACCTCCCAGGAGGCCAAAATCGTGGCATGGGTACATGTTGTTGAATGATGTGTTCCTTCTCGCGTTTTCGCTTCCGGTGGGCCCCTGAGGCCTCAAGACGGCCCAAGAGGGCACAAAGAGGAGCCCAAGAGGGACCCGCCACTGCCGAAGAGGCCCCCAAGAGCGCCAGAGGAGGACCCCAACAGACGATTGCTCGGCCTTCGAAGTGGGGCACCGAATTCAGGCTACCCATCCTGGTGAGCCACGTGGCCCACGATCGCCCGAAAAGGCCCGCATTTCCCCCCCCCGCCCAGCGAGCATAAGAGCCCCAAGGGATCCCCCGACGGGCACCAAGAATGCCGAATACCAAAATGCCTCCAAGAAGGCTCCAAGATGGCTCGAAGGCGCCTCCAAAATACTTCCACAGCTGAAGATATGCGAAGGCGTCCCCATTCTCCTCTTCCTGCATGTTTGTCCTTCCCCTCCTCCTCCTCCATCTCCTCCCTCTCCGTCTCCTTCTCCTCCCTCTCCTCCTCCTCCTTCTCCTCCTCCTCCTCCTCCTCCTCCGCCTCCCCCAACCTTCTCTTCAACCTCCTCCTGATCCTCCTCAAGATCCTCCTCCCTCTCCTCCTCCTCCTCCTCCTCCTCCTCCTCCTCCTCCTCTTCCTCCTCCTCCTCCTCCTCCTCCCTCCTCTTCCTCCTCCTCCCTCCTCCCCCCCTTCATCCCAAGATGGTTCAGGAAGCCTCCTCCATGCTTCTGATAGAACTCGCGTGAGCATCGGTTCTGCATGGGCCACCTGGGATACGCGCAACGACACGGACTTACTCGGCGTTTGGGTTTCGATCTCTGTCCCATCCGGTGTTCCCCTGCCCCTTGTGCTGCCTGCCGCCGCCCCCCCCCCCCGCCGGCGCTGGTCCGCGCAGTCCGCGTTGGCGATATAGAAGACCACCGTTCGCGAGACATTGGCCCCGACCGGGTCCTCCCCTCAGCCACAGGCGGTACCCGTCGGACAAAGAAATATAAGAAAGGCTGCTCCAATCATCCCTCCTTTGCCCTCCTCCCGCTTCGTCCTCGTCCTCCCTCGTTCGGTTGTCTTCCCTGCTTCCCCAGCCCTCCTCCCTCCTGCCTTCTCTTCCTTAGTTCCTTCGTCCACCTCCCTGCTTGACAGTAGGAAGCGACTATCGACCCCCCAAACCTCTTTTTCGGCGAAACTATATCGCTTCTCGCCCATGCGAGTGCTATCCCGCCCTCAGGCCCCTCAGTGCGGGATCCAACCAAAAGGTCAGAATAGGAGTCCAACAAGACCTCCATCGGATTCCAATGAAGATCCCAAATCCCAACAAGTCTCCACCATGGGACTCCCTCACAGGCCCATAAGAATCCTCCGTTATATTCCCCCTGAGCGGCAAATCGGACCGCCCTCCATCCGCGTGGCTGGTGCAGAAGTCCAGCCTCAGCTCGCACTAGCTAACACTAGCAACGAGACGTCTCGAGCGAGAACCACACTTTGAAAAGGACGCGCCCTCTTGTCTTGTCTCAAGATGTTTACAAACTAACTCATACCGATGTTGCTCAGACTACCAGCTTTCGACTGCCCAGAGGAGGCTGGGGCAAGGGCCAAATTTCGGAATACGGATGCTAAATAACGTCTGCGGTTCGGGGGGGCGTTATTCCATGGACTGGAGTGCCCCTCACGACCGCCTGGAAAAGAATGCGAGGTCAAGAGGGGGGTGAACGGAATCTGCGTGGTTGGGCGCATGGGTCGAAGATGGAACCTGTCTGGTCGAATCTCATATACAGTTAAATTCGCTTCTACAGGGTTGCCCAGAATCTATTGCGTTCCTACTGCAACCGGGGTGGGGGCGGGCCGATTTCAGAATACGGGTGTTAAATGATGCGGGTGGTTCGGGGGGGGAGCGCGACATTTCCCGTCGTGGCCTACGCCTCACTGGAGCAGGAAAGCGAATACGTAATTCTGCTCAGGGGTTGCACGTCGAAACCGAGTCGGGGAGGTTTGGCGGTTTGGCGCTGCATCGGACTATGATCAGGGATTTCGCGTTGCATAGGAATCATTGGCATTGCACTGCAATGGTTCACATTGCCATGCGTTGCTTTGCACTGCTGCGCATTGTTTTGCATTGTACCGCCTTGTTCGGCGTTGCTCTAGTTTAGTCAGCCTGGCAACTTTAGCTCAGCGTCCCCAATCGTTTTAGCCAGCGCCTCACACAAGACGTTGAAGGGCATCTCTGATATTGAAAGGAGTGAGTGGAAGTCCCAGGATCGAGGAAGTTCGATCGGGGATGGAGGTGCGATCGACGGTTTGCCGATGGTACCCCTACAAGTGCTCAATGGTTATCGGGCATATCCAATGCTTTTTGGGAATGGCGTTCTATCGTACCTGTAGATTGACTCAGGGTGCACGGTTTCCCCAGGGGCCGTAGGCGACCCGAGGAGGAGGAGGAGGAGGAGGAGGAGGAGGAGGAGGAGGAGGAGGGGGAGGGAAGGGGGAGGAGGAGATGGAGGAGGAGGAGGAGGAGGAGGAGGAGGAGGAGGAGGAGGAGGAGACAGACTCCTGAATATTCCAGATGATTCCTGAGGCTCCTAAAGGATTTCTAAAGGATTGCTGCCGATTCCTGGAGGATTCGTGGGGATTCCTGCGGATTCCCCCAAACAAATCCTAGAGAAATCCTGAGGATTCCTGAGGACTTCAGAATGATTCCCAAAAGACTCCCGCGAATTCCTGAAGGATTCGTGCGGGTTCCTGAGGCTTCGTTGCTTCTACCGTCCCGATGAATTGTTTGGCTCGTTGGGGTGCCAACGATATCGATCGGCGGCACCCCCATCCGGGACTCGTTCATTGATCTTGAATGTAGAGAATACTGGATGGCACTGCACACGGCTCTGCGTCATGTCTCCGAACCTGCTCGCGTACTCTACGTAAGGCCCGACGATGGTTCCTCATCCGCTCGTTCCGGCTGTCGGGTCTGCCGAGTCTGAGCACGGGTGAGACGCACTCTGGCCCGTGCTCGTCTGCACATCTCAGGGTGACTCTCCCCCCCTCCTTCACCTCTTCGTCCTCCAGCTCCTCCTCCCTGCTCGGTCCTTGTCGTCGTCCAACCCCGTCTCGTCCACGGCATCCCCCATCCCTCCCTCCTCGCCCTCACCCTCCCCTCCTGCCTCCTCCTCCTCCTCCTTTTCGTCTTCCTCTCGCATCCCTCCTGTTCCTATCTCCTAATGCTATTCCCCCCTCCTCCTCACTGCCTCTCTCCTCTATGCACTTGTTCCTCATCCGCCTACTCCTCTTTACCCCTCCTCCCTTCTGCTCATCCCTCCTCGTTCGCATCATCCTCTTTCTCTTTACTCCTGCTCCTTCTGCTCCTGCCCTTGATTCTGCTCCTCCTCCTCCTCCTCATCATTCTCTTCCTCCTCCCTCTCCACCTTTATTCTCCTTATGCATACCTCCTCCTTGTCGCGCCTCTAAACGTGTCCCTAGGCCGGGCGGGCGTTTCGCCTGAGATCTCCTCACCATGTCTAATCTTGAAGCTGGCGACTTGCAACAGCTTCGAGAGATGAGGGTGGGCCGTTCCCAGAATGGAGCTCTCGCCTTAGCGCCGCGCGTCTTAAAAGTCTGAAGCCGCTTCAAAGATGGAGGGCGGTCCGTTTTTTAAGTGGAGCTATCGCCTTAGCGCCGCACGCATTCGTCTGACAATGATGCAACAAATTCTAGGGTGGAGGTCGGTTCCTTTTTAAAATGTGGCTCTCGCTTTAGCGCCGCGGATATTCTTACCAACAGTTTGCAGCCGTGTCCGTCCGGTTGAAGCTCCATGCGTTGAGTCCTGGCACGGCTTAGCATTGACAGGGCGCTGCAGTCACGTGGATTCGTGGCATCGACATCCCAAAGGTGCTCTGCCACGATTCAAGATTATCAGGACGCACGAGTCACGTCGACTCACGGCGTTGAGGTCACAGGAGTGTTTTTGGCACGATGTAGGATCCCCAAGCAACTTCTGAAATTATAGGGCGTCCGAATCCTATCAAATCTATCACGCAAAACTGTTATGGTATTGTTGTTTTTGTTGCTGTTGCTGTTCTTGTTGCTGTGTTCTGGCCCTGGCGAGGCATCTTCCTGATTTGGAGTCGTGGGAAGTGGCATCCTTAATTTCAGGAGTTCTTCGGACGGTTGTGTTTCAATTGGCCAATGGTTGTAATCTCGTGTAGGGACCTACGGAAAGGGAATTTGGAGAAAGGGTGCATTGTAACATCGTCGATGCACCTTAGGCTTATACTAGTCCTTATCCTCCTCCTCCCCCTCCTCTCGCTCCTCTTCTCCTCACCATCATTCTGAAGCCCGAAGGCGGCCCCGAAAGCCCCCAGAGACTGCCCAAGAGGCGCCACAGACCCCAAGAGGCCCCCAAGGAGCTTTCCAAAGGCGCCTCAATAGCCTCGCAGGAGTCCCCGCAACGGCTGGACTGCACGAGGCCCGGACGTGCAACCCGCCAAGAGAGAGCGAGGAATCACGATGTCGGGGGTCTGCGGATGGAGAAGAATGCAAGGGTCTTGTGCGATACGTTGATCCTCGGCCACCTGGCGTCGCGGTTCGCACTCGCGCTGCACGGTGCGCGCTCGTGCTCGCGCGCTCGCGCTGCCCCCCGTGAAGACGGGCAGCCGACAAGCCCAGGCTGCGAAGCGCAAAGTGTGATCAAATTAGCACCTAATGTTAAGTCGGGCGTGTCCCCCTACAGGGGGATTTTGAACGAAAAACTAATAGTACTCAAACAAATGCACAAAAACTATCAAACATAGTAAAAACACGTCCCAGCAATATTTTTTGACTATGTTTGAATTGTCCTCCTGTTGAGGGACACGCCCGATTTAAACCGAATGTGGAAGATCCAGCGTGCATGGAGGCGGCACGAGTCACTGGCGGGCCCGTCCAGCGCTCGGGGTGCGCTCCCTTAGCCCGCTGAGCTCGCTGGGCCAGAGAGCCAGAGCTGGGACAAGAGTGAACTGCAGGGGCTTCTGCTCCTGGGCCTCTGGTACATGTGAGCGGGAGCATGGTGGAGGAGGACGAAGGACAGAGGGGCAGCAGGCTGTTTTCGCGTCGCTTTGTACGCGCGGCGCGGCAGAGGCAGTCCGCACGCGCGCTCGGGCAAGCCGGGTGACGGGCATCGCGAAGTGTCCGACAGCAGGGAGTGGGAAAAAGGGGGAGGGATAGCGGCCGCGGGCAAGAGGGGAGGGGGGGAGCACAGTCGGCCAGTATCATAAGGATGCGCGATAAGGATGCAAGGGCCTTGGACGCCCATTTCGAAGCTTCTCGAGCGGGGAGCGGCCCACGAAGGTGGCCAAGGATGGACCGAGGAGGCAAGGATGCGAGGGTACCCTTTGGAAGGTTGCCCTCCCTGGCACGCGGAGCGCGCCAGGGGCGGCGCGGGAGGCGCCGCCGGGGGGGTCCAGTCCAGCGCAGATCGAAGAAATCCGCGCGGAGCGCCAACAGTTTATGTGTATGCCGTTGTTTCTTCTTCGATTCTTACTTGCTTGGCCATCAGGGAGGCGGGTCTTGGGCGAAACGAGCCCTGAACCTTGGCAGCACCAGCGCTTCCTCAAGAGTCGCCTCTTTCGGGGAGACGTGAGACTCGGGTACGGGCGACTCGGGTTAGCCCGACGGGGCCAGCATAAAAACAACGAGACCCAGCCCTAACTCCGGCGCGAGCTCCTGCTGCAGACAAGGCATCCCACGAAAGCTGGACCGTCAACATCCAGGACGCGCTCGTCAAAAAACGTCGGCGAACCTGAGTTCTGGCTTACGTTTCCCCGACTCCTGACGGCACACGGTGCCCGAGGAGGAGGAGGAGGAGGAGGAGGAGGAGGAGGCGGAGGCGGAGGAGGAGGAGGAGGAGGAGGAGGGGAGGAGGAGGAGGAGGAGGAGGAGGAGGAGGAGGAGGAGGGAGGAGGAGGAGGAGGAGGAGGAGGGAGGAGGAGGAGAAGGGAGGAGAGGAGGAGAAGGGGAGGAGGAGAAGGGAGGAGGAGGAGGGGGAGGAGGAGAGGTGGAGGGAGGAGGTTGGAGGTTGGAGGAGGGAGGAGGGAGGAGGGAGGAGTCGACTCTTGGCGGCACACGGCGCCCAGGGAGGGCCCCCTGGAGCCACAGGAGTCGGCGAGGAACCTCCATAGGAGAACTCGCCACCGCTCGGACGCCCACTCCCCGTGCGTGTGTCTCGGCTACGGGCGCGCGTATGCTTTGTCGCGAGGTGATCCAAGTTGCCCCTCCTCCCCTCCTCTCCTCCTCCTCCTCCTCCTCCTCCTCCTCCTCCTTCTCCTCCTCCCCCCCCCCTCCTCCTCCTCCAAGGTCCAAGGTCCTCGCCGAGAAAAAGCTGCGCACGTCCGAGCGATGCCACGTCCAGGACCCCTCTCCCTCGTGCCGACCTCTGGGGCGCGCGCCCCCCGAGGGGCCTCCGAGGGTTCGCCGGGAAGCCGGCGCCGGCGCCGGCCATGGGCGGGGCGGCTCGGCCTGCGCCCTGGCCGGGCGCGCGAGGGAGGTCCAGAGGGCAGCTTCTGGTCGGGGAGACGTAAGGCTCGGGACTCGGGGGGCTCGGGTTGGCCCGACGGGGCCATCATGAAAAGGACGCGGAAGGAAAGACGCCGTGCACGTCGGAGACGCACGGGCAGGGGAAATGAGCGCAGACGCCACTGCAGCCAGGCGCTGCGAACACGAATCACATGTCAGGACAGCTGCCGGGTGAATGGTCAGAAGAGACGGGGAAGGGGAGGGCGAGGAGGAGGAGGAGGAGGAGGAGTGAGAAGGAAAATGACGAGACCCAGTCTGAAATTCGACGAGAACTACCGCTGCAGGCATCCCACGAAAGCCGGACCGTCAAAATCCAGGGCGGGCTCGTCACAAGGCGACCGCAAGCCCGAGTTCTGGCGCACTCGAGTCTTACGTTTCCCGGAGAGAGAGGTCCAGGGCAACTTCTAAGGGGGGCCGTTCTGTCGCAACGCATGGGAGCCTCCCGTACCATCTTGTCGGCTCTTGTGAGTCGACGCTAGTCGACGCTCAATCGACGCTGATCGACGCCAAGTCGACGCTAATCGACGCGAAATCGACGCCAATGGACGCTAAGTCGACGCTTAATCAACGATGATCGACGCAAATCGACGCTAATCGACGCTGGCCGACGCTGAATTGGCGCTATCTCATCGACTCCCAGACGCTAATCGACGCTAATCGACGCTAGCCGACGCCAATCGACACTAGTCGACGCTAGGCGAATCGACGCCAATCGACGCTAGTCGACGCTAATCGACGGTAATCGACGCTAGCCGACGGCAATCGACGCTAGTCGACGCTAGGCGAATCGACACCACTCGACGCTAGTCGATGCTAATCGACGCCAATCGACGCTAGCCGACGCTAATCGACGCTAATCGACGCTACATCGACGCTAGCCGACACTAAATCGGCGCTATCTTATCGACTCCCAGACGCTAGTCGACGCAAAAGACAGAATTGAAGGGGTAGGTCAGGCTCCTATGATTTGCTACCGAAGGGGGACCAGCACATGCGGGGAGAAACATCGCAAGGCGAAGCCAGGACGAGGCTTAAATTCGGGGGAGGAGAAAAAGAGAGAATCTCTGAGACCTGGCGGCTCTGGAGAACGTCTCGGGCGCCGCGGCCTTCTCGGAGCGTTCCCGAACGCTCGGAGCGCGTTCCGGAACGCTCTGGAACGGATTCATCCTCGTCCTAGCCTTAGGTCGGGCATGTCCTCCTACAGGCGGATATTGGACGAACGACAAACAATCATCCACACAGATTCAAGAATGGTCAAGAATAATCAGGAGATCGTCCTCGCACTATGTATTAACTATTTTGGATATTACCAGCCTCGAACTTATCCCTATCCCTAAGATAGACACGCCAGAAAGGCGATGACAATCCTAGGGATTCGCCCTCAAAAAACAGGGGAACCCCTAAGATTGGCATCGTGATGAGGAGATGCCCAGCATAGGGATAGGGATATGTTCCAGGCTGGTAAGAGTAGTCTTCTGTGGAGGGACATGCCCGACTCCATCCTCGCCCCGGCCGACATCTAGCCATATAGTCGGCGTTGCAGATCGCCGACGGATCGGCGACCGGCGCCCCCCACCCCCCCGACAGCGAAGCCGCCACGGGCCCTCGGCGGGATGCGCCCTCGGGCCCACGTCGGCGAAGCCCATGGCTGCTGGGAGCCCCCAGAGATCCGAACGAACGAACGAACGAGCCATACGCCAGTAGGCGCCTGGGCAAAAGCATGCGTCTGGCAAGCTCGACGCGGGATCAAGGAAAATGCCGCGAGCAGCCGGATAAAGCACAAGAGGTAGAAGAAGAAGAGGAGGAGGAGGAGGAAGCAGAAGGGGCCAGGAGAGCACCATGTACGGTGCTGCGTGCGTTTCCTGCCAGGGCGACTGGGCGCTAAAAAGGAAGAAGTATGTTACAGATGGTCGCTTGCCCCCTCAGGACGTTGCAACAAAATGCAACACGCAAGTCACGATGCGACCCCCGGACCCCGCCTCCCTGCGCCACTCTCCGAGCCGCAGCGCTCTGTGTGAAGGCCCCCGAGGCCCGCAACGTGGAGCGAAGACGCCCGGCTCGAAGCAAACAAAAGAAACAAACAAAAAAAACAAAAATACCCCCCCCCCCCCTCCCCCCCCAAAAAAAAACAAAAAAAACAAAAAAAAAGTCGCCGGGATCTCAGGGCCGAGGCCTCCCCCCCCCCCCGAGCCTGTCCTCCCCCCCCCCCCCCCCCGAGCTTGTCCTCCCCGAGCTTGTCCTCCCCCGAGCTTGTCCTCCCCGAGCTTGTCCTCCCCCCCCCCCTGAGCTTGTCCTCCACCCCCCCCCCCGAGCTTGTCCTCCTCCCCCCCCCCCGACGCTGCCCCCCGGGGAGAGAGGGGGGCGGGCGGGAGGCCGAGCGCGGCGGGGCGGCCGGCCGCGCGCCGCGGCGGCCGAGCGCTGCCAGGTGGGATAAGCCAGGGGCGCCGAAACCTCCCAGGCCTCTCGGGGCATCGTGCTGCGCGTACGACCTTGGGCCCCTTGGTACCCATCCTCCTCCTCCTCCTCCTCCTCCTCCTCCTCCTCCTCCGTCCCTGGCACGAGTCGGCGCTGGGCCCCAAATTTCTGCTGTGGGTGCAATGCCCAACAACAGATGCCGTCCCGAGCCAACAGCGGCCGCTGTTGGGCAGGCGGCCTTCTGTCTCGAATGGACAGGCCGCGGCGGCGTGGACAGCGAATCCTGTTGGGCGCCCGAATTATCTGGGGTAACTCGGGTCCGGGGTAACTCGGGTTTGGATTCCCGGAAAAGGAACCCGAGTTAGCCCTGACCCGAGTTATCCCTGATGATTCGGGGCTCTGGACGCCCGAGTTATCCGGGGTAACTCGGGTCCGGGGTAACTCGGGTTTGGATTCCCGAGAAACGAACCCGAGTTATCCCTGACCCGAGTTACCCCTGATGATTCGGGGCTCTGATCCTGTTCCAAATGAACAGGAAATGCTGTCCGAAATGAACAGGAACTGCTGTTGGGCATCGTGCTGCGCGTACGACCTTTGGCCCCTTGGTAATGCGGGATGACGATGAATAAAAAATGGGAGAGAACGATTGACAAACATACTGTTCTGCTGTTTCTGTACAAATTTCTGCCTGGAGGAGAGCTATATATATATATATAAAAAAAAACCCAGCCCGCGGCCGGCTTTTTCCAATCGCACTCCCGGGCGCCGCCGCGTGAACACGACCCCCGGTCATTTATTAATCGTCATCCTCCATTACCCATCCTGCGGGCAAGAGTTCTACCCACATCCACTGCGTCTTGGAGCTTCGGCCTCCCTCTCACCGATGCCAGGGGCGCCGCGCGTGTGGACAAAACACCAGAACAATTACGCCCCTAGAGGTCGGGTGTTTGCCCATGTCCACTGTGCCACGGCCTGGTGGCGCCCCTTCCCGGAGAGTCCAACACGCAATGGATATAGATATCAATCATGCCCACACATCGGCCCTGGGCGGTCTTAGGCTGTATCCTGGCAGTCTTCTGGCGGTCTTCAGCGGCCTTCGGGGGTCTTCGGAGGGTCGTCGGTGGTCTGGCGGTCTTCGAACGGTTTTCGGCGATCTTCGTCTATCGTCGGCGGTCTTCGGCGGTTTCTGGCACCTCCTATAGGCATACAGGCCCCACTCCGGGCGCCGAGGGTGAACGAGATGTGCGCCTGCCTCCCCCCAGGTAAGCACCGCCCCACTAGACGGAGAAAAAACAGCATGAACAGAAACATGTGGCGTGCGGATTTCTTGGACTCCGCGCTGCACCCCCCTCCCTGGCGCGCGGAGCGCGTCAGGGGCGGCGCCAGAGGTGCCGCCAAGGGGGGGCGAACGTGGATCTGCTTATGCTTATGATTATGCAGTTTTGTTCTTCTTCGACCCATGCTGTATGAGTCGCCGGCTCCCGGGACTCTCGACCCATCCCTCCGGACCAGCCCTCCCTCCTGGGTCGCTCTCTCGCAAGGAAAATGACAACGGCAAACCTCCGGCGCAGCGGGGGGGGTGGAGCTCCGAGCGACCAGCTCCCGCACGTCTGCTCTGCGGAGGCAGAGGCTTCATCTATAATTACTCTCGGGGCGCTCTCTACGCACGCTGTTGCGAATACTTTCCTCGGGGGCCCGGCATCCGCTCTGCATGGTTCTGCCGGGTAAAGTAGGCTTTGGCATCACTAAACTCTGGGAGGTTTCAGGGAGGTTTTGGTGCCTCTTGGATGCGGGAGGACCTCACACAGCGCCCGCCCATCTGGCCCTTCCTTCCGCAGCCCTTCTGAAGGGCGGACACACAGAGGGAGCGGAGGAAGAGGAAACTACCCCCCTTCCACCCCTCTTCCTTCCCCGCCCTTCTACTCCCCCTTCCCCCTCTTCCCTCCTGCACCTCCCCCTCGTCGTGCTACCCCCCCATCCTCCCCCCTCCCCTCACTTCTTCCCTCCCAGCCTTGCCAACTCCCGCTCCTCATCTTCCACATCCCCCACTGGAGGCTCCCCGTTGGGCTCCTGAGGCCCCCAGAGGAGCCCAGAGGCCTGATTCAATCACGGAAGGCCAAATTCATTCCAAAAGCATCTGTCCTCGATCCTGCCCCTCCCTCCCCCGTCCTCCGCCTCCCAGCAACTCGGGTAGGGGGGACGGCGTGGCGGGGGCAGGCCGGGCGCCGGCGGGGGCGCCGCGAGGACCTCCCGGAGGGGTGGGCAGACGCAAGGCCGCAGCGGGCCCGAGCCGAGCTCGATCCAGAGAAACGCTGCGGCGCAGGGCTCGGCGCTCAACGCTCATCCTCCCTGTCTGGAGGGCAGAAAATCCACCCCGACAAGAACCACCCCGACAAGCGAAGCCGTCTGGTAGATGCACCCAGAAGGAGGAGTCACCACCCCGACAAGCGCAGCCGTGTAGTAAATGCGCCCAAAGAAGGCATCAAACAGGGCAGGGCTGTTTAGCAAACGCCCAGAGCCGTTTAGTAAACGCTAAGTGTCCGGTCCGGGTGGTTTTTCCTCCCTTGACTGTCTCCTGCGGCTCGCCGCGCTTGACTCCTGCTATCAGCGCACCGTGCGGGACACAGCTACCGACACCATTTCAGCGAACAATGACGGCTGTAGTTCTGCTCGTCCCGTGCGCATGCACTGTCATAACTGTCGCAAATAAAGAAGACGAATAATGATAAGAACCGTAATAGTAGGAATACTAATAAGAATGAGAAGAAGAAGAAGAAGAAGAAGAAGAAGAGGGGCGTGAAGGAGTGCGATGAATAGGGCGAGGAGGACAGGGAGGAAGAGGACGAAGAAGGAGGACACGTCTCTTGTAGACCACCTGGGCAGAGGCCCGAAGGCGTGGTGGCTCCTTCATCCCTAGCCGGCGGGACATCACAGTAGAGCCGGGGACGGGGTCGCGCCTTCCCCCGGGGGACGGGCAACCTTGGGAACACCTCCACAATGAACATGGCCATGTCGACCAAGTGGCCGTTGACGGTCCTCCTCGCTGAGATCTCGGAGGAACCGAAGTCACGCACGCTGGCGCCGAGTCTGGACTGGCTGGGGGGGGGGTGGCTGCTGTGGGACTGCTCCCCTCCCCTCCTCCTCACTTCCGTCTCCTCGTCTCCTCCACCTCTCCTCTGCTCTCTTCCCCCCGGAGTCCACAATTCCCGCGGCGGCTCACCCCCCCGCCGGGGTCGGGGCCCTGGGGGACCCGCGGCAGCGCGCGGAGCGCGCTGCCGCCACGAGACACGCGATGGTTGATTTTTCAACTGTTTTTTCAGCTCGTGCAGATTTGTTGCAGCGCCGTGTCGCCCAGGACAGGCCTGGGTGCTGTTTCCTTTTCGTCGTCCCTGTCGCCCATGCTTGCGGTAGGGAGGATCAGGTCACCGATGTTCCACCGATACTCCTGCTCATCACTCTCCCTCCGATGTTCCTTCTCGCCCCCCGCCCCCCTCATCCCGAACATTCCTCAGCCCTCTACCCTCCTATTTCGCCCCTCCTCCCTCTTCCTCCTCTGTCATTTCCCGTCCTCCCTCCTCCCTCGCTCCCCCCTCCTCATATCATCCTCCACCTTCTCGCCTCTCCACATTGCGCTTCCTCCCTGGGAGGTGCCAAACGTGATCCTGGCCCCAAAGTGCATTCGGCTTCTGGGCCTCCCTGCAAAAACTGGGGCCACTTCGAGCTCCAACTTTTCCAAAACCGCGGGTGACCCCAGGTGACCTCAAAGCCAGTCGGGTGACCTCGGGTCACCTTTGGGCTCCACCTCGGTCGACCTCAAAACCAGTCCCCGGACCCCTCCTGGCTGCAGTCCATCTTGTCGGGCTTTCAGCCCAGGTCGATGTTTGACGAACCTGGCACCTGAAACGGGCATCTGCACGGCCGAAGGGAAGGACAGCCTTCGGCGCGACGTCTCCGGTCCTCGCCTCGACCGCCCTTCCCCTGGTTGAAAGAGGCGGGCCACCTTGGGCCAGATCCACTCCTGCCAACACCCGATCCCTGACCTCCTACAAGGCCGATCCCGGAAACCCTGAACCCCCAAAAACTTGCCATGAACCCTGAAGAGGAGCGCGGGGGCCCGCCCAGGCGCCGTGGAGCGCGGAGGAGAAGAGGAGGAGGAGGAGGAGGAGGAGGAGGAGGATCGAGGAGGAGGAGGAGGAGGAGGACTGAGCTGACGCGCGAGAGCCATGCCATCTCGTGGGAAGTCGCCTTGTGCTTCCGCCGGCCTCCGCCGGCGGAGCCGCCGCCGTTTTAGTTTTTCGCCGCCGTCCGCCGGCCTTCTGCCGCCCTCCGCCGAGGAAGGGATGATAAACTCCTTCGCTCCTCGAAGGCATTGCCATTTTGGAGGAGGAGGAGGAGGAGGGGGAGGAGGGGGAGGAGGAGGAGGAAGAGGAGGAGGAGGAGGAGGAGGAGGAGACGGAGGAGGAGGAGGAGGAGGAGGAGGAGGAGGAGGAGGAGGAGGAGGAGGAGTCGCCTTGTGCTTCCGCCGGCTTCCGCCGGCGGAGCCGCCGCCGTTTTAGTTTTTCGCCGCCGTCCGCCGGCCTTCTGCCGCCCTCCGCCGAGGAAGGGATGATAGACTCCTTCGCTCCTCGAAGGCAGTGCCATTTTTGAAGGGGCCCTGGGACACACAAATAAATACACTCAAATAAAAAGATTCCCCATAGTTTCCCATATTTTCTGGGTTTTTGTCTTCCCGCCCACTTCCCATATTTTCCCACATTTTCTTGGGGATCGACGATTCATTGTGTCTGTGTGCTTTTTCCCCTCCTGAATTTTGGAAGGCCCCGTGTGCCAATGCAGGCTCCCCCCGAAATCCCAACACCTTCCCCGGTGCCAATATGGCCCATCCCAGCACGCTCTTGGGCAGCCGCAGAGGCCCCTGAAAAGAGCACCCCGACCGGAAGGCTGCGGTTAAGCCTTCCACGGCAAGGTGCTTTCGCCCAGGGTGGGGACCCCCCCTCCCCTCGAAAGCCACACGCCTTCGTGACGTGGGCCCCTGGCGATCTCGACCCCCCCCCCCCCCCTGCAGGCCATGGCGATCTCGACCGGGAGCGCCTCGCCTCGCGGCTGTGCTCCGTGGTGCTTCTCGGCCCGCAGATGACGGAGTACTACAAGAGGAGCGCGGGGGCCCGCCCAGGCGCCGTGGAGCGCGGAGGAGGAGGAGGAGGAGGAGGAGGAGGAGGAGGAGGAGGAGGAGGAGGAGGAGGATCGAGGAGGAGGAGGAGGAGGAGTCGCCGTGTGGAAGGCCCCCCGGGCCCGCGAGGCCGCCCCCCCGAGAGAGAGAGAGAGAGAGAGAGGCCGACAGCGCCCGGAAACCGGCCGCCGCGAGGCGTACCGCGTCGCCCGAATCCCAGCACGGCTCTCGCGCGTCAGCTCACCTTAAATTGAGCAGTGCCCTCCTCCTCCTCCTCGATCCTCCTCCTCCTCCTCCTCCTCCTCCTCCTCGATCCTCCCTTTCGATCCTCCTCCTCGATCCTCCTCCTCCGTCGTCGTCCTCGATCCTCGATCCTCGATCCTCCTCGATCCTCGATCCGTGATCGCTGGGCTGGGAGGTTTTCTGGCCGCTGCATGTTGCGTCTGGACCTATGCAGCTTTGTGAGGAGGATCCTGGAGGCCTCGCGCGGCAGCTCGGGGCCCGTCGGATGTGCGTCGGGTTCCCGTCGGACTACGTCGGATTTGCGTTGGAGTTGCGTCGCACTGACGCAGAAGCATCGCCGCGCAAGCGTCGACCTACAGCTCACGGAGCTGACGTGTGGACTAGGCACTACAACCATTGCGCCCCGCGCATGGCCTCCAGGATGTTCCTCGTAATGCAGCTCCTCTAACGCACCCATCGCTTGTATGCTGCAGTGTGTGCGACGCTGTGTACGCTGCGCCTTCGGCCATGCTCGATCGCAGTCAGCATTTCCGTCTGCTGTGCGCGCTTGAGGACCCTCTGCGCCGCCGACTTCGCATCGCCCGACTCCCGGGCGGCGCTGAGCGGCTTCACCACTTAGGGGGGGTCCCCACCTCCTCAAGGAGGCGCAGCGCTTCCTCGGAAAGAGGGGCCCCCAGAACACGAGACCCCAAGCGTCCAAAAACCAGGGGGCGACCCAAACGGTGTCTTGGCGATTTGTTGTGGACCGGTTTCGTTCCGATCCCCGTTTTGCAGCGACCGGCGGATGGAAGACAGCACCAGGGAAGACGAACACGAAACGAAAACGAACAAAAAGAGCACCGTCTATAGGCTGATGCCTGCCAAAGAACAAGCACCTCCTCGAACTCCCCCCGGGGACTGCCCGAGGGCGCCCGCGGGCCTGGCGCCCGATAGATCTGGGAAGGCGGAGCCCCGCGTGCTCGCGCGCGCGGGCCGCACCCGCGGCGTCAGGTCCAGCTCCAGGGGGAGGTACCTTCGGGGAGCGCCGCCGCCGGCGCGGCGGCGGCGGCGGTCGTCGACGCACGGTGAAAGCTCTGCCCGTGTGCTCTGCCGTGCTCCTGTGTGCTCTGCCGTGCTCCTCTGTGCTCTTGTGTTCTGCCGTGCTCCTCTGTACTCTTATGTGGTCTGCCGTGCTCCTCGTGATCCTGCCGTCAATAGACTGCTCGGGATGGAAAGCAGGTCCCCGGGAGGAGTCCAGACCTCCGGAGAGCCACGCGGCGACTAAACATCACGACGGAGGCTGTCTGGGCAGGCATTTGCTGAGTTGCTGATGAGCTGTTCAGCCATTAGCCTTTTCCTCCATGTCATCCCAGGGGGCCCGCAAAGCGGGAACATCGAACATGGTTCCAGGACGAAAAACTACCACCGGGGAAAGGGTTCGATAGCCTTCTGGGGCGGGTGAATTGTATTGGGGCCCTGGGGGGGGGGGCCGAATCTATGCCAAGTCCACCGCCTGCCGAAGTCTCCCCGAAGATCGATCCCCGCCTCGGCCCCAGACTCCCGACGCCGTGATTCTGTCATAACGTCGACCCTCGGAGGTCTTGACCCACTCACCACGACCAGCCTCTCATCCTGAATCGTTCCGTTGACGGCCCCGAGGCCCGGCAAGGGCCTCCCCCAGAGGTTGAAAATGGGGAAAACCCCCCACTGTAATTTTTGTCAGCGCTCGAGGGGGGGTCTGGGGAGAAGGGCCACTCTCACGTACAGCTGGTCGCCCGCGGACGTCTGCAAACGTCTCCACCCGCCCCGCCGGGCCAGCCCCGTGGCCTCCCCTCAGGGAGACGTAAGACTCGGGCTGGTTCAGGGGACAAGGGTTGTCCTGACGGTCACAGTTGACGCGAACTCCCACGGCAAGCAAAGATTCCACGAAAACTGGACCGTCGAGGTCGAAGACAGGACAGGACAGGGAAAGGCCGCGCCGAGACGGCGCATCGGCATACGACTTCGGCGGCTCGTGATTCACATTTGCGGTGGCGTGCAAGACCATGCAAATTAACAGCTGCGCAGCGCAGAAGTTTTTGTTTTCCCTGCACCGACGAAGTGCGAGGAACACCTGCACGGCTTTCCGGAGGAGGCGGAGGGAGGGTGGGGGAGGAAGGGAGCGAGGAAGGAACAGGAAATCGCTGGCAGGTCCGCGCTCTGGCCTTCGAGTCTTGCGTTAGGTCGGGCATGCCCTCCTACAGGCGGGTGTTGGAAGACAAATGCTCAAAAATGGTAAATTATCCCCAGACTATGTTTATTCCATTTTTGAACACTCCTCCTTTAGAGGGACGTACCCGACGTAAGTCTTACGCTTTCCCGATCCCTGCTCCCCCCGGGGGGCAGGGTCAGGTCGGGCATGTACCCCTACAGGGAGATTTTGGACGACAAATCACAAATTGTCAAAGAATACTC
>CAUYUJ010019048.1:560836-613336 GCA_963575745.1 Prorocentrum cordatum
TGGCGCCCAGCGTCCCGCCCTGGTCGTCGAACTCGCGGCCGACGCCCTCCATCGCGGTGCCGTTGCGCTCCTCCGACTTCACTATGTTCAGGTGCCTGCCCTGGTTCTGCTCGGTGCTCTTCTGGTCCCCGTGCGCCCCCTGAGCGTCGCCGTTGCTCTGCCCGTGCTCTGCGGTGGTCTGCTGGCCCCCCCGACGCCGACCTCGAGCTCCTCCGTCTGCACGCCGCTGCCCGAAGCCAGGTGCGGGAAGGCGGGGACCTCCGCGAACGGGGCGCGCCCCTCAGCCCTGCGCGCTGGGGAGAGGGTTCCCGCCGCCGCACCACGGCGCTCCTGCAGCTCCGCCAGGGCCTGCTCGAGCTGCGAGATCTTCTGGCTCTGCTCGTGCGACCTGTGGGAGAACTGCGCTGCCTCGTCCTCCTTCATCTGGACCTTCAGCTCCAGCGCGCGCTGCTCCTCAGACGTGTCCGCCAGGAGCTTCTGGTAGCGCTGGTCCGCCGCCTGTAGCTCGAGGACCTTCTCGGCTAGGAGCGCCGTCGTGTTTGCTTTCTCTGCAAGCTTGCCTTGACTCGCCTCGTCCTGCTCCGACCCGATGGTGCCAGGGTGGGCGCCCAGGGCCTCCATTACCTCCTGTAACAAGTCCCTGTCGGGATGGGCTGCCCAGCGCCTGCCGCCTCGCATCGCCACCCACCGCCGCGCCAGCCTTGGCCAGGGCTCGGCGCACCTCCTCGGAAGTGGCCTTGCGCCCTAGGCCCAGCTTCTCTCCAGCGCCCCTGAGGCCCTGCTCGAACCCGTCGAAGACGCTGGCATCGGGGCTGTCGGAGGCCAGCAGCTGGATCAGCCGCGCGGCCTCTTCCACTGTTCTGCAGTGCGCCACGCAATGGCCATGCCGCACCGCGACGCCACGAGCGCAGGAGCGACCCATGGCGGAGTCCCGAGGGCGCGGGCGCCTCGGAGTGCCGTACAGAGTGAGAGAACCGGGGAAGCTGACCCCGCCCACTTGAGCCCAAATGGCTACGGGGAGGAGGAGGAGGAGGAGGAGGAGCAGGAGGAGGAAGAGGAGGAGGACGGGGTACCGATGCCGATGCCCCTGCCTCGTGTTCGCCATGTTGGGCCTCCTGGGAGTTTCTCGTCGCCGCAGGCTGGATGGGCCTCGACCTTGTGGTCAAAACGCACCCCGGGAGAGGTCCAGGAAGTGTCGGTATCGATATCGTTTGGTTTTCCCTGGAGTGACACAAAACGTCTTAACGCGGAAACGTCGGTGTCGTTGTTGGTCATCGTCCATCTTGGCCATTATCAAGTCTTGGATCATCCTGGCGAGTCGGAGACGGTCAGCATGGAAAATGACCTAGATCGGCGACGACAAGACCTCGCGACATCTTGGTCGTGGCCATCGTGTTTCTTCCATCGGCTGCCGCTCTTTTCAGAACAGACGCTCCAGTCAGGGACGCGCTGACCCAGGCCGGCGCCGACCAAATCAGCGCCAGCCAGCCCAGGTCAACCAAGACCATGTCGGGAACCCTGGCCGTCCGCCCTGGGGTATTGCCTACAGGTGCAGGTCAGCGGAGGGATCCCCCCCTGAGCCTGTCCCCGCTAACGCTGCTCCTGAGGGCGGATTGGTGCTAGGCTAGCTCACGTGACAGACCGCCCTCTGCCTGGCGTGCAGCTGGCAAGTGTGCTCCTGCGTGGGCGCAGTGAGAATGGAAGCGCCTCCTGCATGATGTGCGCTAGCGCGCGCGCGCAACCCCCTTTCGCAGCAGGCCTGCGCTTCAAAGACCACCGTGGCCTAGGGGGAAGGCAGAGGGGGCGGGCCTTCTCAGAAAGCACGGCCCCACCGCCCTCTGAGAAGTCCTGCCCCCTCTCACTTCCCCCCTCGGCGCGCCGCCGATACCAGGGGCGCTTGTAGAGCCAGCAGTAAAGGCGATGTATTCCAGAAGGGCTTTGGGCGGCCATGTCCTGGGCTGTGAGTCAGCACGCAATCCGCAAGTCCTCCGTTAGATTAAATGGCCTCGGCTAGAAATCAAGGACCCAATGAAGCCGTAACGCCGGCACGGCGTGGTCCCAGAACCAGGCCATCTGCGAGTGGCACTGCGAGAACCACTACGTACCCTGGCTTCAGGATCGGGCTCGCCTACTACCCCGATCGGCTGCGGCTGCGGCTACCGCTCCAGCTCCCGGTCGCACCTGCCGGCGTATTTGCTCGAGTGCATCGTCTGCGCCCGAGTGCGTAGACGAGCGCGCGGATGCGCAGACAGTGCCCTGCACATCACGTTCCTCTTCGACTTGTTCGTTTGCTTCTCGCTTCAAGGGACGTCGCGAGGCTTCGCATCATCCTGGCTGTGCACAGAGATGCAGCGGCGTCACGACTCTTTACATCGTCCTCTGTGGGCGGCTGGGCGCCCTCGACGACGACTGTGCCCCTCATCACCATTTCCTTCTCCGTGCCCACTGGCAGAATATCTGCCAAAGGGCAAGAGTGCCACACCACGAGCGTTTAAGGCACTGGTGCCCTAAACCTAATTGAAACACCTGGGACGTGAGCGCCTTCTGTACTCTTGATGTGGTCCTCATGGCAGCTACCCTGATATGTCGTGCATCGTGCCCTCGAATGTGGGCCTCATCCGTGCGACGTGCCTCGACAGCTCGATGCTTGCGGCAATGGCCTGAACTGCTTGCAATGCTTTCTCGCCGAGAATTGATCGTTGATCGCAAACACATAACACATCACAACAACAGCCGCAGTATGAGCATCACAGGCTTCAGGGCCAGCGTGAAGTCTGGGGAGGGGTGGGGGCATGCTGGCATGCACCAGCATGCACTTGGTGCTTGGCCGCGTCCGCGGTTGTGTCGTGAGCCTTCAGCCTCCTTCGCGTTGCACGAATCTTCAGACGCTGCAGGGCGCTCTCGACTCTTGCGGTACTGTCCTCGAGGCCCGTGGCCGGCTTCGCGGGCAACACCTTATCGTCACTTGGGGGGGAACATTTGGATCTGCAGCTGGCATGTGGCGACGCTGGCTTTCGGCTTAGCGGAACTAATGGCCGACTGGTCAAACACGGTTGCCAACTTATCGACCGTGTAGTGTAAGCCCTCCCCTGCACGTCCGCGTCTACGTGTATGTTAGCGCCGTGTTGCTACACTGCGTGGTCGCGCGCTCCACTGTCACCTGAGGGGCGTCCGCGACCGACTGCTATTTCGCGGTCATAACTTCGCATTGTCCTTGTACCAGGGCTGCGCAGCGTCGTCTTCGGCCGCAATCGCAGTGAGGCCCTCGCTGAAGTTGTAGAGGCTGACGAGGAGCCTCCACCACATCTACCACACTCCCTTGTAGTGGACGTCTTCGCCTTGCCAATCCACACCTTACTGGGGAACATACTACTGCTCGCCTTCGTGGCAGTGCACCTGTGGCCCGCGCTGCAAAGCAACCAAAGGTCTTGCCGTAGACCACATGCCTGCCAGCGATCGTGCCAGCGTTGCTGCAACGCCCGGCCTACGGTGCACCCGTGCAATAAGGACGCATGACAAGGATACAAAAAGGTCTTGGAAGGTCATGCCGACACTCTACGAGCGGGACGCGGCCAGCGGGAGCGACCAAGGATGGGCCGAAGGGGAAGGATACAAAGGGCAATTTTGGAAAACGGCTCATCCTTCCTGCGCGACTTGACTAGAGGAAGCAAAAACGCCATAAACATTATGCTAACGGAGTTCCCCACATAAAGATGTTACGGGGTTCCATTGCTTCTTGTCTGCGCTCTGGTGGGGCCTCCCTGGAGGGGTGGGAGGGGCACGAAACCTGATGAATAATATGGTGTGCGAATGCCCCGCCCGCTCTGGTGGGGCCTCCCTGGAGGGGTGGGAGGGGCACGAAACCTGATAAATAATATGGTGTACGGATACCCTGCCCGCTCTGGTGGGGCCTCCCTGGAGGGGTGGGAGGGGCACGACACCTGATAAATAACATGGTGTGCGAATACCCTGCCCGCTCTGGTGGGGCCTCCCTGGAGGGGCGGGAACGGCACGAAACCTAATAATAAAATATGGCGTGCGAATACCCTGCCCGCTCTGGCGGGGCCTCCCTGGAGTGGCGGGAGGGGCACGAAACCTGATAAATAATATGGTGTGCGAATGCCCTGCCCGCTCTGGTGGGGCCTCCCTGGAGGGGTGGGAGGGGCATGAAACCTGATAAATCATATGGTGTGCGAATACCCTGCCCGCTCTGGCGGGGCCTCCCTGGAATGTTGGGAGGGGCACGACACCTGATAAATAACATGGTGTGCGGATACCCTGCCCGCTCTGGTGGGGCCTCCCTGGAGGGGTGGAGGGGCACGAAACCTGATAAATCATATGGTGTGCGAATACCCTGCCCGCTCTGGTGGGCCTCCCTGGAGGGGTGGGAGGGGCACGAAACCAGATACATAACATGGTGTGCGAATACCCTGCTCGCTCAGGCGGGGCCTCCCTGGAGGGGTGGGAGGGGCACGAAACCTGATAAATAACATGGTGTGCGAATACCTTGCTTGCTCAGGCTGGGCCTCCCTGGAGGGGTGGGAGAGGCACGAAAACGTATAAATAACATGGTGTGCGAATACCCTGCTCGCTCAGGCGGGGCCTCCCTGGAGGGGTGGGATTGGAGGATACCTGATCAATAACATGGTGTGCGAACACCCTTCCCGCTCTGGTGGGGCCTCCCTGGAGCGGTGGGAGGGGCACGAAACCTGATAAATATCATGGTGTGCGAATACCCTGCTCGCTCAGGCGGGGCCTCCCTGGAGGGATGGGTGGGGCAGGAAACCTGATACATATCATGGTGTGCGAATACCCTGCTCGCTCAGGCGGGGCCTCCCTGGAGGGGTGGGAGGGGCACGAAACCTGATAAATAACATGGTGTGCGAATACCCTGCTCGCTCAGGCGGGGCCTCCCTGGAGAGGTGGGAGGGGCACGAAACCTGATAAATATCATGGTGTGCGAATACCCTGCCGCTCAGGCGGGGCCTCCCTGGAGGGGTGGGAGGGGCGCGAAACCTGATAAATAACATGGTGTGCGAATACCCTGCTCGCTCAGGCGGGGCCTCCCTGGAGGGGTGGGAGGGGCACGAAACCTGATAAATAACATGGTGTGCGAATACCCTGCCCGCTCAGGCGGGTCCTCCCTGGAGGGGTGGGAGGGGCACGAAACCTGATAAATAACATGGTGTGCGAATACCCTGCTCGCTCAGGCGGGGCCTCCCTGGAGGGGTGGGAGGGGCACGAAACCTGATAAATAACATGGTGTGCGAATACCCTGCTCGCTCAGGCGGGGCCTCCCTGGAGGGGTGGGAGGGGCACGAAACCTGATAAATAACATGGTGTGCGAATACCCTGCTCGCTCAGGCGGGGCCTCCCTGGAGAGGTGGGAGGGGCACGAAACCTGATAAATAACATGGTGTGCGAATACCCTGCTCGCTCAGGCGGGGCCTCCCTGGAGGGGTGGGAGGGGCGCGAAACCTGATAAATAACATGGTGTGCGAATACCCTGCTCGCTCAGGCGGGGCCTCCCTGGAGGGGTGGGAGGGGCACGAAACCTGATAAATAACATGGTGTGAGGAAAGGCATGGTATGGTATGGGATGGTGGATGCATGGTATGGTATGGTAAGGTATGGTATGGAGTGGCATGGTATTGGTATGGTATGATACAGTATGGGATGGTGGAGGAAGCGGGAGGAGGAGGAGGAGGAGGAGGAGGAGGAGGAGGAGGAGGAGGAGGAGGAGGATGTTCTGGGAAAACAAGAACCCCACTCAGGAAGTGGGGAATCAACTTTTGCAGGTCCGCGAGGACTTCTTGGATCCGCGCTGGACCCCCCTCCCTGGCGCGCGGAGCGCGCCAGGGGCGGCGCTGGAGGCGCCACTGGGGGGGCCCAAGGCGCGGATCCAAGAGATCCGCGCGGAGCGCCAAAAGTTTATGTTTGTGCGGTTTCTTCTTCTTCGAACATTGCCCGCGAGCGCATCCACCCGGCACGTTCCGAAACGCCCGCGGTGCTGGCAGCAGCAGCGCCACCGCTGGGGGCAGACGTGGGGCGAGCAGAGCGCAGAAGGCAGGCTGCGCCGGGATGCCCTCCGTGCCCTGCTTCGGGACAGACTCGACCGCGTTCGTGGGCGACCGGGAGCGACTCTCCTCCTCCTCCTCCTCCTCCTCCTCCTCCTCCTCCTCCTCCTCCTCCTCCTCCTCCTCCTCCTCCTCCTCCTCCCCACTCCTCCTCCTCCTCCCCGGAGCCAAGCTGCCCGGGCCGTGCGCTGGGGCAGGTCGCTGCTGCCCTGAGGCTGCGGTGGCGCACCGCCCAGCCTCTGTTGCGGCGGCGAGCCTGGGGGGGGAAGTGCGGAGGGGCGGGCCTGCTCAGAAGGCTCGGAAGTCCCCCGGACTTCTTCAGGAGTCTCCCGAGCGTTCCCCGAAGACTCAGCGTATAGTTACTTCTCAAGGGGCGCGGGAGCTTCTGAGAGAAGTCGCGCCGCCTTCTGCGGAGGTCCTCTCCTGAGCTCACGCCCCCCCCCTCGCTCGCCGCCGATGCCTGTCGCGGCGAGGGGCCCGCACCTCCCCGCAGAGGCCCGCCGCCGTGGGGGGGGGAGGAGGAGGAGGAGGAGGAGGAGGAGGAGGAGGAGGAGGAGGAGGAGGAGGAGGAGGAGGAGGGAGGAGGAGGAGGAGGAGGAGGAGGAGGAGGAGGAGGAGGAGGAGGGAGGAGGAGGAGGAGGAGGAGGAGGGGGAGGAGGAGGAGGAGCCCTGCGAGGGCCGCCGCGCGTGCTCCGCCGAGGCGCCACGTGCTCGGCCGAGGCCTCGGCGGCGCGACCCCCTCGCCGAGGGCACGGGCGCCTCGTCGAGGCGGAGCGGCGGCGGCGGCCTCGCGCGCGCGCCTCCGCTCGGGGGCGCGGGGGGGCGCCGCAGGCCGGGGGGGCCGCGGGCAGGCGGCACGGCGACGCCGGGCTGCCGCCGTGGACGGGGCAGGAGGAGAAGGAGGAGGAGGAGGAGGAGGAAGAAGGAGGAGAAGGAGGAGGAGGAGAAGGAAGAGGAGGGGGCCACGTCTCGTGGCCCCCGGGCGGCTCCCCCTCGGAAGGCTCCAGCGCCGGGCCTGCTGCATCGCGACTGGCGTGCGGCTCTGGGGCAGGGCTGCCCTGCCGGGCGGGACGAGGGGCGGTGCGCCCGAGAGGTCCGCACCGTCCGGGAGCGAACGGGCCCGTGTCGTATGCCCCGACTGCTCCCCACCCCCTGGCAGACAGCGCCACAGGGGTCTGGGTGATCTGAGCGTGAGTGGTTCTGAGTATGAGTGACCTGCCAGAGTTTATGTGAGTGAGTCTGGGTATGAGCAAGTCTGTGTGTGCAGCTTTGACTTTATCTGAGTACGAATGTGTGTGTGCGCGTGAGTTTGAGCGTGAGCGGGGCTCAGTGTCGGTGAAACTGAGAGTACGTGGGTCTGAGCGTGAGTGAGTCTGTTCATGGAAGATGAATCGTGTGAGTGAGGCTGGGTGTGAGTGAGTTCGAGAGGTAAGTGAGTGAGTCTGAGTAATTACCAGCAGATCTCAGTAACAATGAGTCTGAGCGTGAGCCAGTCTGAACAAGAGAGAGTCTGAGTAGGAGTGGTCTGGACACGAGCGAGTCTGACCAAGTGCAGGCAAAGGAGGCTGGCGGGAGTGAGGAGACGGAGGCGTGACACTTGCAAGAAAAACTCTATACGTCCTCCCGCGCCTTCCTTGCTCGCCCCTAGAATCAGGTCGGGCGTGTCCCCGTACAGGCGGATTTTGGACGACAAATATAGAGTATACAACAAATCAAACATAGTCAAAAAATCCGCAGACCCTGTCGGCGTGTAGAAGACGCATCCTGGTGTCCTCGTCTTGCGTGGATCTCCTCCTCCTCCTCCTCCTCCTCCTCCTCCTCGTCCCCCCTCCTCCCCCCTCCCCCTCCTCCCCCCCCTCCTCCTCCTCCTCCTCCTCCTCCTCCTCCTCCTCCTCCTCCTCCTCCTCCTCCTCCTCCTCCTCCTCCGCCTACTCCTCCGCCACGTCTTCATTTACCTCAGACGTCACACGTCACCCTCGAGGGCCGAGGTATCCAGGGTCGGCGGCACTGGCCGTAAGGCCTTCGCAATACAAGAAAAATCAATCCCCAGACTAATTGTTGGACTATTTCCGGATATACCTCCTGTAGAGGGACAGGCCCGACTTAACACTTGCAATCAGACACGCTATACGTCCTCCCGCGCCTGCCCTGCTCGCCCCTCAGAAGACTCCCCCCCTCTCGCGCCCAGCAGTCTGCCGCGGCCAGCGCTGCGCGGCAGCCCTTCGAGGCGAAGAGCGGCAGGAGCACGGCCTTCCGCGCGCGCGCTCGGTGGGGCCGCTCTGGCCCCCCCACGCGGCGCCCTGGGGCTGCACGGACGGGGCCACCGTCGCCGTCGCCCGCACCCGCCGCCGCTCGGGGGGCACGACACGGGGGAGGACAGCAAGGGGTGACGGGCAGAGAATCCGCTCGCGCAGCCGACTTTCCCAGCGCCTCCCGGCGCCGGGAGGCGCCCAGTGCATCGAGGAGCAGGCCCGACTGCGGGGCCGAGACCAGCTGCATGCGGCAGCATTCGTTACCCCCCCCCCTTCCCCATCCCCCCCTTTTGTTCGGCCCGAGCCGCCGCGCCCAAGGCCAAGGCGCCCCCTTTCACAAAGTGGCACGGGCAAAACTGGGCACAGTGCCCAACCACAGGTGCGGTCTCCTCTCCTCGTGACCCACAGGGGGATCCAGCTGAAAAGGAGGTGGTGCACCAGATTTGGGGCAAGGGTATTGCAAACGTATGGCGCCAGGGAATTTCACGCGAATGTCCAGCAATACATTTGCGCACCAGAATGAATTGCACTACCCCAAACCTGTTGCAACCCCACAGATCTAGTGCACCAGATCTATCGCCCCACAACCTCTTCGCTGGACCCTCTTCTGGGTCAATCAGAGTTGTCCCAACCAACAGCGGCCGCTTTTGGGCAGGCGGCCTTCTGTCTCACAAATGGACACCGTCCGCGGCGGCCCAGACAGCGAGTCCTGGTCCAAATCAGAAAGAACTGCTGTCGGTCTTTGTGCCCATTCCTTCCGTACCCGCTTCGATTTCCCGACTCCTTCCCGGGGACCGCCTCGTCGTCCTCAACCGTTTCTGTTGGCGGCCCCGGAGTCTGGCAAGGGCCCCCAGAGGCCGACAATCACCGAATAAAACGACGCGAAGATCGGGACAAAATCGGATCGGGATAACTCGAAATCTCTGAGAATCGGCGGGTTTGGAGGATGTAAGGCGCCGCGGCCGCTCCAGAGAGTTCCGGAACGCTCTGAGAGCGCTCCGGAACGCTCTGGAGCGACTTATCCCGATCCGAGCCCTGTTCCACCGAAACTCTTCCGCCGTGTCTTTAGCAAAGCGCGCCGGTCTGGGCCGTCGCCAAACCTGTCGCCGTCGCCGCCGCCATCGCCTTCGGCGGCGGCGGCGCGATGCCGAGGGCCGCACGGCCGAGGGGCCGCACCGGCCGAGGGCTGCAGCACATGGCAGCAGTGCTAAGTCTTCTGGCCGCGCAGGCCCCGTCACGCGGGAGGATCCAGGGTCGAGGGTCGACGATCGGGCTCTTGTGCACGTACTGCATCCTTCTGGGCATCCGGCATACCTCTCCGCGCCACGGCCTGACTCGCCTCGCAGTCCGGGCTAGAGCGCACCCGAGGATGGGCCTGAGGGCCGATTTGTGACCTCCTCCTCCTCCTCCTCCTCCTCCTCCTCCTCCTCCTCCTCCAAGCCACTCTCGCGTCGTGAAACAGAAATCACGACGGAATTTGGTTAGCCGCTTTCGACCTGCGGTGGGCCCTCACCGGGCCCTGGGGCTGTCAAGAAACTGCTCGGGATACAAAACTGGTCCCGGTGAAGATGCCGAGGCCCCGTCGCGGCCACGACGTCAAGAGGAAGAAATTAACAAACGTCGGAGGTATGGGGATACACAAGATTCTGGACCGCCTGGTACCGTACCTGGGCGGGGGGGGGATGAACGTCCCCCTCAAGTGTGTGCGGGTTCGAATATGTCATCAATGTGCTGTACCCCCTCACTCTGAGAGCTGATAGAATATCAAGGGTCACATACTAGGATTGCCGTTGTCATTCGCGTGCTGGGCCGTTCAGGACTCTGAGGGTGAGAAAGTGTGAGAGAGAGGGAGAGAGAGAGAGAGAGAGAGAAAAAAACAAAAAAGTGTGAGAGAGAGGTACACCACAACATACACACCAAAAACAGAAACGGAGAGCATCAAGCAGGTAAGGATCGTAATGCCCAGCAGGCGCACGGATCATGCTGAATCCATGTGCGCTTATGCTCCCGCCCACATATCACCACATCCGTATCACCCTCTCCCTTCTCCCTGCCCCATTCCAGGAACGGGAACGCAACACACCCCACATGCGCCCAGCTTCTACCAAAGCGTATCTCCCTCGTCCTTTCCCAGCCAAACGCGGTGCCAGCACTGCTCCCTGGTCGGGCGGTTCGTGGGTTGTCCACACCAAGAATACCCCCGCCACCCCGGCCAGGCCCCCTCTGCTGCCCCACCCCTCCCCCAGAGTGGTGGGGTGGATACGCGCGGCGGTGCACTCGGATCCATGCACCCCACCGCCCACATCGCCCACTCGCTCAGCCAGGAGGGGGGAGGGGAGACGAGGGGAGGGGAGCAGGGGGTGTCCGGCGGATGCTGCCGCCCGCAGGCGGCGGAGTACGTGGAAGATGGACCGCGTCCACGGACCCCGAGAAGACCAGGGCCGGGAAGGCCACCGAAATGCCCACACCGCTACTCCACGGGCCTCTCTCCTGGGATGCCTTCTGGCCTGTACATTTCGGGGTGAGTCCAGCCGTGGCGACGAGGGAAGGGTAGCAGTAGCGGGATGTTCCCCTATCCTCTGAGGGGGAGGAGGAGGAGGAGGAGGAGGAGGAGGAGGAGGAGGAGGAGGAGGAGGAGGAAGAGGAGAAGGAGGAGGAGGAGGAGGAGGAGGGGGAGGGGGAGGAAAAGGAGGAGGAGGAGGAGGAGGAGGAGGAGGGAGGAGGAGGAGGAGGAGGAGGAGGAGGAGGAGGACGAGGAGGAGGAGGAGGAGAGAGGAGGAGGAGGAGAAGGAGCAGGAGGAGGAGGAGGAGGAGGAGGAGGAGAGGAGGAGGAGGAGGAGGAGGAGGGGGAGTAGGAGGCCGCGCGGCGGGGCAGGGGGGTCGCCCCAATCACCACGACGAGGGCCACGAGCACGCCGCTCTGCCTGCCGCCGCGGCCGCCGCACGGGGGGGCGGGGCGGCGGCGGAGCGGCAGGGGGCCCGAGCGCCGCCTTGGGCACAGTGCTGTCAGGGGCCCGCGCGGGCGTCGCGGGTCGGCGGCTGGGGGTCCCCTCCGCCTCGCCCTCGTCCTCGCCCCCGTCCTCCTCGCCCTCGTCCTCCTCGCCCTCGTCCTCCCCGCCCTCGTCCTCCTCGCCCCCCTCCTCCTCACCTCCCTCCTCCTCCTCCTCGCCCCCCTCCTTCTCACCCCCCTCCTCCTCCTCGCCTTCGTCCTCCTCGCCCTCCTGCGCGCCCACGTGGCCCTGCCCGCGTCCCCCCGGGCAGCGTCTCTGGCGTCGCCGTCGGCGCGCTCCGCGCGCTGGCGAAGCGCCTGCCCAGGAGGTCTGCGCGGGCGTCCGAAGGTGCGCGGGCATCCGAAGGGAGAAGGCCTCTGAACAGGTGAGCGCCGCGGAGCCGGAGCCACAGACACGCGTCTTGGCAGCTGCGCGCGCAGAGGAACGCTGAGCACTGCCGTGCCGCACACGGGGCCGCCGAACACTGGCTGAAGAGCGGAGCTGCCGATCACACGCCGAACTCGTGCTAAGCGGATGTCCGAGACGATTCGAAAGCACATCTCCCGATCAAGAAGTGCACGCGCAAAGATGCCGATCCACACGCGCGCCGCACAGCATGCTCGACGTCGGCGGCGCTCGCAGACGCGAAGGCGGGGAGGGCCTGGGGCCCCCCTTGGGGCCACAGACCTGGCCGCACTCCGCAGCGGCAGGTCTGCCGACGCTCACGCGGGCTCCCCTGCGGCCGGCACGCCGAACTCCGCCCGTGCAGGGCCGGCGCCCACGTGCCGCAGGCTTGCGGGCGAGATCCTTGGGCAAGGGCGGCTTGCATCGAGCAGCAAGGGTGCGCTGCCGGCAGCGGATCTGCTGATGGCCACATGTGAAAAACGTTCGCGCCGCCGGCGCAAGGAGGAGGGATCCAAGAGGGCATCGTGGGCTCCGACGGGCAAATGGCGTCAGAGGGCGGCGCAGCATCAGTCGACTCCAAAGCATGGGAGAAGCAGCCGCAGTCCCGCCTCACGCAGTTGGAGGCCAGGGTGGTCTCCTCGGCAAACCGACGCATCTCGAAGAAAACAAGCAACGACAAAGGCTGCGGCCTGTAAGATGACCATAGGAATCACAATCGGATACGTAGAACCCAGCAGTTGCGGACAAGAGTGAGGGGGCGGCGAGGACGCCGTGAGTGTGCGAGGCTCTGAAGAAGCCCGCCGCAGGCGCCTAACTTTTACACAAACTATGCATCGAGCCCGTCGCAGGCGCCGATTTTGTCGTTAAAGACCGCTGGGTGGGTCGCGGGTGGGTGGCAGGTGGGTCGCGGGCCGGGTCGCGGGAGGGTCGCGGGTCGCGAGCTGGGTCGCGGGCTGGTTCGCGGGTTGGGCCGCGGGTGGGTCGCGGCGTGTGTCGCAGGGGGGACGACGACAACAAACAACGACAGCAACAACGCAACAAGCAGAATCCTCACCACGGATCCCCACTAGAGCCATGCACCCAGGGACAATGAATGACCGTTCGGCCCCCTCACTCTGATAAACAAGCACATCGCATGTATCCTTGACCCTGGCATTGACGTCACGTGGGCCACAAAGTGTGTGCGTGACTGTTGGAACACCTATGGATGAGAGCGGTGTGCCGAAATGCGCCTCGGATGTTGTCAGAAGCGATAAGGCATGCCTGAATGTATAGTGCAAGGATGCTCTTCAGCTCCCACATACGTCGAGGTACAATCGAATCTCTACAAGAAGGCAGCGAAAAGTAAGCAGCAAGCAGGTAAGCAGGCAAGCAAGAAGGACTGAACGACAGCATTCAAGAAAGCAGCTAGGAGCACAATCAGGTAATCAAGCCAGCACACATGGCAAACAAACGAGCAACCCGTACAACAATTAGCAGCAAACAATCAGGCAACACAAGTCGGACGCTCGATAGTAAACAAGGTAATGATGGCACGCATGCAAGCAGGAGCAAAAAAGGTAGTACAATCACGAAGAAACCATCACGCAAGAACAAGCACACCAACAAATCATACAATTCAAAAACAAGCAAGAGCTAGTAAGCAAACTAGCATGAACAAGCACGCAAGTATCAGAAAGCAAGCAAGCATCATGATAACTCGAGCAGTGGACCGCAAGCAGGAGCGGGCGATGTAACAAACACGACATGCATCGCGCGCGCGAGCAATGTAAAGCAAGCACAACAACGAGGCAACCAAGACCAAGCAAGGAACAACTGCAACCAAGCAACACTATTGTGACAATGAGGCAGGCGCAGCCAATCAAGCGAACCCACCCATCAAAGGCACACAAGCAGGCAGGCTAGCAGTGACAGCCAAGCAGTGGCAATCAGAAGTAGCAATCAAGCAATCTCAATCGCGGCAAACAATGCAAGGCAGTAGTAAGCAAGCAATGGCAGGCAAACGAAACTTTGGGATCCGGACACAGAGTCGGATTCAGAACGGGCCGCGTGCGAAGTCAGCAACGGAAGCCAGGAAGCGTAGAAACACTGGCCTGGGAGAGAAGGGGGCGACCCTACTGATTTCAGCTCCAACAGACTTGACAAGAACTCGGACTGCCTCTGCATGGGACAATGAATTCAGCATTCAGATGTTCCTGGGCGTATGTCTTGCCGTCGAATGCTCTCAAGAAACCTGCCCGTGGCCTGGTCCAGGAGGTCCCAGTATGAGACAAACCAATGCGGCACCTCCGGGCTGGCCGCCGACGTCTTCTTTCTCGCGCGGACCGCAAGACGCAGAGCTGGACACCACGACGAACGGCATGCGCTCCTCCTTCTCGATGCGCTCCCAGTCCGCGTCCACGTGGCCCTGCCTGTGGCGGGAGAGCGCGGCATGGCAGGCCGGCGCGCACCCCACGCGAGCCGGAAGCAGACGTGGGCAGAAGCACGAGGCAGGACGACGGCTCCAGCAGCCTGGGCTCGACGGCCCTCCTGGCGTCGCACGGCACGCAGCAGAAAACACGTCCAGCCTCGAAGGAAGCGGGGAGGCGCTGGAGGTGCAGAGCGGGCTCTGGAGATCCGAAGATTGGAGGCCTGGCAATGGGCACCAACACCAACACAGGGGGTTGCCTCCAAAGGGGGAAGATGATCCTAGATTTCGGTGTTGGTGGTGATATTTTGGCCACCTTGGAAGCCAGAATATTACCACCACCACCACCGAGATCGGGATCGTCTTCCCTCGGTGGAGGCACACCGCCGAAATTGGTGTTGGTGTCAACCTCTAGGCCTGCGAGAAGACCCCCTGCCCTCGCACGACCCAGCGTGCAGCCGTGCAGCTGGGCCCTCCGGACGCCCCCACCCCCTCCACGCCCCTCCCCGCGCGCGCACGGGCCGCGCCTCGGCCTGCGGGGCCCGGGGCCGCTCACCCCCCCCCAGAGGCAGCCCTTCCGATGGCGGGGCCCGAAGGACTCCTCCTCCTGCTCCTCCTCCTCCTCCGCCTCCTCCTCCTCCTCCTTCCTCCTCCGCCTCCTCCTCCTCCTCCGCCTCCTCCTCCCTCCTCCGCCTCCTCCGCCTCCGCCTCCGCCTCCTCCGCCTCCTCCGCCTCCGCCTCCTCCGCCTCCGCCTCTCCGCCTCCTCCGCTCCTTCTCCTTCTCCGTCCCCCTCCTCCTCCCTCCTCCTCCTCCTCCTCCTCCTCCTCCTCCTCCTCCTCCTCCTCCTGCCCCCCAGCCAAGCCAGCACCCTCCTCGCCGTCGCTCGGACGTCCATTCCCCTCTGCATGTTCTGGCTTCCTGCGCGCATTTCCTCGCGAGAGGGACCAAGACGCTCCTCGAGGGTCCTTGCCGAGACAAAATGCACACGCCCGATCGATGCCAAGCCCCCGGCGTGTGACCCCCTCCTCTGGCGCAGGCGTGGAGGACACTGCGAAAGAAGCGCCCCACGCCCGGTCACACACAGAAACCCAGATCTGAAACATCAGCGCCCAGACAACTGAGCGACGAAAAGAAACGGGCTTGATGTGAGATGGCATAGCGATCTTATGCGGTGGCTTACCCGGGCCGCCAGCGCGGCAAGCCACATTGGAGACGAGGGCGCTTACGCGCGACCTCACGCAGGCAGCTTACGCGCTAATGTCGGCGCAGACGACCCCGTTTTGCTTGCGTCGCTCAAATCAAGGCAGGGGTCCCAAACCCCCGACGTCATGATGTTTTCATGACGTCGACCCTTCAAAGGTCCCGACCCATTCCCCAGGACCGGCTTTTCGTCCCGAGCCGTCTTTTTGACGGTCCCGAGGCCCGGTAGGGGGCCCCAGAGGCAGAAAATCGCGAAAAGCTTCCCGTCGTGATTTTTTCAATTGCTCGAGGGGGTCTGGGGTGCCAGGGCCCAGGGCACGAAACGACACCCAGTTCGCCGCGGCGCGCTCGGCACTCCAGGAGGCGCACCACGGCGACGGCGGCGGCGGCAAGCCCCGGCCTGCTCGGCGAGGGGGCGGCCCCCGGGCGTGCCGAGTTGACGTGCGCCATGCTGCCCACGCCGTGGCCTCGGAGAGTGGAGGAACGCAGGGCGCAGAGGAGGAGGAGGAGGAGGAGGAGGAGGAGGAGGAGGAGGAGGAGGAGGAGGGGGGGAGGACCAGTGTATTCCCAAGACCCATAAACGAGGTTGGAAGAAACCCTCCCTCCAAGCTCCCTCTTCATGGGCCCCTACAAGGATTATACAAGGATTAATTTCCACTGAGCGAGATTCCCCGTTGGGAGATAAGCGTTTGAAGACCCTGAGGCGTACCAAAACACCATTCGCGGGACTCCAGCGCTACGAATCAACGTGACTGCTGCGTCTTGACGACGCTATATCGCGCCTGAACACCATTCCTGGCACTTCAACACCGCGAATCGACGTAGCAGTTGCGCCCTGACAATCCTGAACCGCTGTTTTGAAAACGAGTGTGCGCGGCGCTGAGATCAACATTAAAAAACGGCCCGCCCTCCATCCGCGAAACTCGTGCAACTTTTTACAGCGATCGTGCGCGGCGCTACCGCTAAGGCGAGAACCACATTATGAAAACGGCACGCCCTCCATCCGTGAAACTCTTGCAAAACTGAATAACGAATGTACGCGGCGCTAAAACGAGAGCCACGTTTCGAAAACGACCTGCCCTCCATCCGTGAAGCTGTTGCCGATGCTGAAGCTTCAGACTCAAAAAAGGTGAAGAAGTCTCTGGCGAAACGCCCGGCCCACCCTTTCGACCGGCATCAGGGTGCGACAGGGATGAAGATGTGTTTTTTGTATAAAACAAATGAGGGAGGAGGGGGAGGAGGGGGAGGAGGAGGAGGAGAAGGAGGAGGAGGAGGAGGAAGAGGAGGAGGAGGAGCAGGAGGAGGACGAGGAGGGGCAAACGGATGAGGAGGAGACAAGGAGGAGAAGAGGAGGGGGCGGAGGGGGAGGGGGAGGGAGGAGGAGGAGGAGGAAGGAGGAAGAGGAGGAGGAGGTGAGGGAGGGAGAGAGTGAGGGAAAGAGAATGAGAAGGTTACGGTTCGGACGGAAGGGAGAGGAGGAGGACGGAAGGGAGAAGTGGAGGAGAATGGAGGGGAGGCATGTCCTCGGAGGGGGCCGCGGAGGACCGATATGGTTCTTTGTCGAATGCCTTTCAGGTTCTCGTCTTGGATCTTCTGGGGCGCCCGAAAAGGTGCGGTGACAGCGTCGTTTGTCACTGCTGGCCAAGTGTACTAACTCAGCGGGACGTTGCAGAAGCCATCCGGGTGCCTCACTAAAGCGGGGAATGCTCAGCCCAAGGGGGTTGGCACCAAATGTTTAGAAACTGTGGGCGAACAAGCGACAGACCGTGCAGCGACCTCGGAATCCCACAAAAAAACCCACCGCACGATCCGTCGCCGCACGGTTCTGGGACCTCGGAGGCCCCCGTCGCCCGAGACATCCTCGGGAAACGGCCCGAGTCTCAAAACCGTGCGGTCACCCAGAACGTCCACTGACTCACCACACAACGTGGTCACCGCAACGTTCGGGCGGGGGGGGGGCGAGAATCGACTGGGGCGCCCTCGTGGCCACGGCCGGAAAAGCGTTGGATGCTGTCCAGTACGCACCCGTGTATATGCAGTGGGGACGCGGCCGCAAGAAACCCTCGGAAGAGAAACCCAGCCATCAGCCATGAAAATCCGCAATCTTGCACAAAGCCTGTCTCTATTTTCACCGGAAACAAGCCTGCACCCCCTGAGCTTGTCTTGTCACTGCAAGCCCAGGGCGTGGGTTTCTTGGTAAAGGGCTCTGTTCGGAGAAACCTAAGGCACCCTAGTCCGATCATCCTTTTTTGACATGAACGGGACGCGCGTAAAAGCGATGAGTTGCGCAAGAATGTATGGTTTCATCACGATGTAATGTAATGTACACGAGCTCTCCGAATGGTCGCAACGGATGCCTACGAACACGCGTTCCCCGAGCGTTCACACGCATGCTTCTGATTATCATCTCACTCCTCTGTGCACCTACAGTTTCCTGAGTCACTGTCACTTGCATCAGCATCATCATCAGCATCATCATCATCATCATCATCATCATCATCAGCATCATCATAAGCATCATCATCATCATCATCAGCAGCAGCATCATCATCAGCATCAGCGTCAGCATCAGCATCAACATTTCCATCATCATCATCGGCATCAAAATCATCGTCAGCAGCATCAGTAACAGCATAATCATCGACATCATCAGCATCATCATCATCATCATCATCATCATCATCATCATCATCATAATCATCATGATCGGCATCATCATCGTCGTCGTCACCATCATCATCACCATTTGCATCATCACAAGAATCACAATCCTCCTCATCATCATCAGCGGCAGCATCATCATGATCATCATCATCAGCATCATCATCGTCGGTATCATCATCAATATCATCATCATCATCACCATCATCATCATCGTCATCATCATCAGCATCAGCATTCTAATCATCAGCAGCATCAGCATCGTCATCATCATCAGCAGCATCATCATCATCATCATCATCATCATCATCATCATCATCATCATCACCATCACCATCATCATCATCATCATCATCATCATCATCATCATCATCATCATCATCATCATCATCATCATCATCATCATCATCATCATCATCATCATCATCATCATCATCATCATCGCCATCATCATCGTCATCACGGCACCCTGGCCCGAGAGATCCGCCACCGTGCCTCCGGGTAGGGAGTGGGCGCGTCCTCAAGTCCTCTGCCTGATCCCTGGAGCCTCAGTCCTCAGTCCCAAGGAGTCTTTCAGGGGCCTGGACCCAAATGTCCTCCTCTCGGGCGTTGCCAGAACTGGGTTTAGTGGAACCTGGTTTAGTGATTTGTACCGGGGGCGCCCCCCCGCCCCATTACCACCAACCGGAACTGCCATCACCCGAAAAACACCAGCTACGGCAGACACGGTTTTCGTGAATCTGGCCAATTGAGGGGCCCCAGGGCCCTACCACTAACCGGGTCCCCTTACCCGGGGCCCTGGCTATAACCGACTCCTCCTCCTCCTCCGAACTCTCCCGGGGCTTCTCGCAAATGCCCCATGGGCTCCGGCACGCCTCCCCGCGTGGCAATTCCGGGCGGCCCGACGACGGGCCAGGGCGGCCCCAGGAGGCCCCCAGAACGGTCCAAAGAGGGCCCCGAGTCGCCGAACCGTCGCTCCAAGACGCCCAAGATGGCCTCAAGATGGCCCAAGAGGCCTCCAAGACTCCCCGAGGGGCCTCCGAGAGGCCCGGGCAGTCATTGATTTTCATTTCTGGTTTTTGAAAGATGTTGGCGTTCTCGCCTTTTCGGCTCTCCGACGCTCCAAGGCGGCCCAAGAGGTCCCCAAGACCACCCCAAAACAGCCCAAGAGGTCTCCAAGAGGGCCCCAAGTCAGCTTAAGAGAGCCCCAAGACAGCCAAAAAGGTGCCCAAGACGGCCCAAGTTGCGCCCAAGACGGCCCAAGAGGGCCCCAAGACGGCCTCAAAAGGAGCCCAAGAATGGGAACACGAACCGAAAATCCAAGCCTTCCGCCCCAAGACGCCCCCAGGAGGCCCCAAGAGGCGTCCCGGAGGCCCCAAGAAGCCCACAAGACGCCCAAGAGAGCCAAAAGAGGCCCCAAGAGACCCCTAATGGCCCCCAAGAGGCCTCCAAACTCCCTCCGAGAGGCACCCGAGAGGCCTCCCACGAGATCCAAACGAACATCTCATAGGCTTCACACCAGGACCCAGGCACGGTGGCGGAACGCGCCGAAGGGCATTCGATTTCCTCTCAGGTCGCACTGAGAAAATTCGCAGGCAACAGCTGGGAAGACCCCGACACGACCGTCGACGATGTTAGCGCCGACGCGCGACACTAGATTTCTTCCCTCGACGCTGTCAGCTGGGCCGAAGGACATTCGATGTCTTCCCTCGACGCTGTTAACGCCTGGTTGTAATGGCCATCGTGCCAGGACACCCAATGTGCCCTGGCGGTCCGCGGAGGCTCTTCCGCGAGCCCCGCCAAGGGAGTCTCAGGCATCCTGGCGGCCCCCCTGCGGCATCCAGCAAAACCCAACGAGCCTCGGGGGCAATCCGATGTCTTTTGCTTTCGCTGCATGGCCTTGGTCAACCTGCTTACCACGCGCTGCAGGGGACGGAGATTGCACTGGCGAGCTGTGAGGTCCTTGCGGGCCCCCTGCTACACCTGCGACCAGAATCCGCATGGGTGCAGGAAGCTCAACGTACCTGTTGAACACAAAGGTTTCTTATGTGGCGGGCCATTGCGCGCGCGAGTTGCGCCAGTTGCGATCGGGGAAGAAGGTCAGGGTACCCTGGGCTCAATCGGGGGAAGCCACCGCGCATCACTCGACATGAAGAAACCCAGGGCACCCTGACGAAAAACATAGTTTATCGGTGAGGTCCTCCACTGCATGCTATTTTTGAAGGAGGGGCACATGCTCCGAGCTCGAGCATCGAACTTTCTGGGCGTGCTCGGTTATCCTTGGGCCTCCAGGCCTGCATGGACGTTCTCATCTCCGAGACTGGAGCCGCCCATGACCCAGAACTCACGCCAGGCTGCGCACAGGAATCCTAGGACGATGCGGGGATGAATCGAGAACCTCTGAGATCTGGCGGCTCTGGAGAACATCTCGGGCGTCGCGGCCTCCGAAACGCTCTGAGAGCGTTCTGGAACGCTCTGGAGCGGAGGTAATCTCATCCAAAAGCCCCGTCCGACGGGGGACGCCGAGGGCCGCCGACGCCGGCGCCGACGGCCAAGGCGGGCCGCCGAGGGCCGGCGGCGGCGGCGACGGTCCTGCGGCGGTCCACGGTGTCGGGGGGGACGAGAGGGCAACGGACGCCGGGAGGCGCCCATTTGGGCCCCGTCCGAAATCGGCTGTTGATCCCTGGTCGTGCAATGAGCAGTGGCCAGAAAGAAGGAACGAGTGTGCCCTTTACAAACATCCGCTGGGTTACAAACATCCTCTGGGCTACACCGACGTGCCACATACAAGGATATGTATAGGTTAAGGAGTTGCACGGTTGCAAGGTTCTTGAAAGCCCAGGCCGCCAACTTGCCGGAATTCATGGGCGCTCCTGGGCGCTCCAGGGTGCGGCTGGCAGGCCTTTGGGATGGTAGACCCGCCAAACGACCCGAAAAAGCCCCAATACTCTCCGAAGAAGCGCCCTGGACGGTCCAAGATGGCCCCGAGACGGCCCAAGAGTGCCCTGAAGATGGGATCAGCATGGCCTCAAGACGGTCCCAAAGGCTCCAAGACGCCCCAAGAGGCCTCCGAGAGACTCCCACGAAGACCTCCAATTCAAAATATGCGATGTTATAGCAAGGCGTCTGGTGAGTTTCTGTGACACCGCCCTCTCAGGCCTCAGAGCGCCCGAGACTTCCCAAGAGGCCTCCGAGGCCGCCTCGAGACATCCCAAGAGGCTCACACGACGTTCCAAAAAAGGCCGACAGGAGCTCCAAGACCCTCACGAGAAGGCTTATATTGGACACCAAGCCAAGCCCAAACAGGGGCCCAAGAGGGATAGCCCAAACGGGCATGGCCCCCGAGAAGACCAGCAAGCTGAAGCATCTCCCAAGAAGCCCAAGGGGCGCCAGAGAAGTCCCAAGAGGAGCCCCAAGGAGCACCCAAGGACTGCCAGTATGCCGTCAAACACATCCAACATGCTTCCGACACGCCTGTGGTCCACGGCACCTCCATCCTCCTTCTCCTCCTTCTCCCTCATCCTCTCTCTCTCTCTCTGTTCCCAGCCCCTTCCTCCTTCTTCGAAAAAGCCACGAAGGCATACATTGTTCACTCCCGCATGTGTTCCGACCAACTGCTGGGTTCTTCAAGGCCTCAACCCGACGCACACACACAAACACACACAGACACACTTGTCCACCGCTGGAAATGCAGCACCACTGTCGCGAATGACTGAGACGGACTGCGTCAAACCAGATTGCCAACCGTAAGGTTAGTCCCAGTGGAGAAAATAACTCCGAGGATGGGGCTTCAGAAAGAAAGCGCCAACCGACACACACACACACAAAACACACACACACAACGATTTTGTGGCAGGGAGAAGATGGGAGCGGACCACATGCTTACATGCCTTCACAGCTGACGCCAACCTCTCCATTAGGAGCTGTGTCGGACAAACACCTCGCGCTACAGAACGCGGCTGTTCAGCCAACAGCTCGCGTGCAAGGAAATATAATCGCCGAGACGTGTTTGTTCCTCAACGCCCCGATCAAGAAGAAAAAAGCTCAGCAAGCAGAAAAGCCCAGGAGGAGCGGGAAAAGAAAACGCGGCTGTTCAGCCAACAACTAGCGCGCAAGGAAATAATCGCCGAGACGTTTTTGTTCCTCAACGCCCCGATGAAGAAGGAAAAAGCGCAGCAGGGAGAAAAGCCCAGGAGGAGCGGGAGAAGACCACAGCAGAGAGACGATCCGGCACAGGACCTGCAAACACTTCGCGCCGTGACTGGGCGACCACGGTCCGCCATGAGCGACCACGAGCGGCCATATATTACCAGCCTCGAACGTATCCCTATCCCTAAGATTGACACGCCAGAAGGCGATGACAATCTTAGGGATTCGCCCTCAAAAAATAAGGGAATCCCTAAGCTTGGCATCGTGATGAGGAGGTGCCCAGCATAGGGATAGGAATATGTTCCAGGCTGGTAAATAAAATGAGTTCAGACTCTGAGCGTCAATCCTGGCCATGGGCGAGGAGCGCCAAGGCGAGCTCTGCAGTGAAAGACGCTCTGAAAAACACTGCTTCTGTAAGACGACGACGAGCGGCAAGACGCGGCCGACGGCGGGCGGCGGCGAAACGGACCGGCAGCAGGGAGGACAGAGACCAAGGCCGACGGCGGCGCTGCTTGACGGTTGTGTCGGGAATCCAGGTGCAGGGAATCACGAAGCACACCCTCCTGCATCTCCAACATGCGAGAGCATCGAGCGAAAACGGCGCAGCTAATTGCAGGAAAGCACGAGCCACGGGTTCCCACAGTGCCGAAACCTGCATCGCCGCTGCCTACACTGCCGTTAGCGCGTCTCTACGGAGGGAGGGAGAAGCCAACCAGTCCACGCAGCAGCTGCCCCGCTCGCCAGAGCAGCGCGCGACGCACGGGCCTCGCGAGTGACCTGCGCCCAGGGCCTCCCGCGCGCGTCGGCAATCTGCCCGTGGCGCGCGGTCGGCCCCCGCAGCGCACGCTGCACACGCAGCCGGGGCTCGTCGAGCAAGCTCGCTGGCCGTGTCTTCGCGGGGCCAAGGGAAGAAAGGAAGGCAAGGGCTCACTCAACGGCGGGGTCGAGAAAAGAAATAAAAACAGCTATGTCTACGCATCCTCCGCGTACCCAAATCAGCGCTGCACTACAGTCCTCCTCCTCCTCCTCCTCTTCCTCCTCCCTCTCCTCCTCCCCCCGCTCCGCCCCCCCCCCGGTGAATGTCAAACTACATATACATTCACTGATACGGCAACACGGGCTTCAATCCCGCATCCCACCCACATTTGTCCACATGGGTAAACCATTCTCACCGCAGCGACCACCATCCGTTGGAATAGCGCCAACCATCCGCTACAAAAATTATCCCAGTGCGACCCTACCTAGGAGTTGGAGCCCCTAGGAAAGCAGCATTAGTAGCAACCGTAAAGCTAAGCTAAAGCTAAGCTGCAGCTAAACTACAGCTAAGCTAAAGCTAAAGCTAAGCTAAAGCTAAGCTAAAGCTAAGCTAAAGCTAAGCTAAATCTAAGCTAAAGCTAAGCTAAAGCTAAGCTAACGCTAAGCTGAAGCTAAGCTAAAGCTGGGCCAACGCTAAGCTAAAGCTAAGCTAAAGCTAAGCTAAAGCTAGAAGCTAAAGCTAAGCTAAAGCTAGAAGCTAAAGCTAAGCTAAAGCTAAGATAATTATAAGCTACAGATAAGCTAAATATATGCTTAAGCTAAGCTAAATCTAAAGCTAAAGCTAAGATAAAGCTAAGCTAAATCTAAGTTAAAGATAAGCTAACGCTAAGCTAACGCTAAGCTGAAGCTAAGCTAAAGCTAAGCCAACGCTAAACTAAAGCTAAGCGAAAGCTAGCTAAAGCTAAGCTAAAGCTAAGCTAAAGCTAAGCTGAAGCTAAGCTGAAGCTAAGCTAAAGCTAAGCTAAAGTTAAAGCTAAGCTAAATCTAAACTAAAGCTAAGCTAAAGTTAAGCTAAATCTAAGCTAACGCTAAGCTAAAGCTAAGCTAAAGCTAAGCTAAAGCTAAGCTAAAGCTAAGCTAAAGCTAAAGCTAAAGCTAAAGCTAAAGCTAAAAGCTAAAGCTAAAGCTCCCAGGGGACTGGGGGAACCGCGGGGCGGGGACTGGGGGAACCGCCCGGGGCGCTTTCCACTGCCCGGTCCCTTTAAGCTAGAGAGTAAGAACCCTTCTAGGCAGAGCCTAGGTAGGGAAAAACACCTACAACCTACGAAAATACGACTATCGCACGCTCGACCCGCAACCCATGCAGGGTGGCGGGATGAGCTGTAAGCCATGGGATAGTCATCAGTAAAGCGTCGTCAATGCTCGTCCAGCTGCAAGCTTGTGGGATCGCCTTTGTCGGCGAGCATGAACCAGACGGGTAGGATAGCCTTGTAGAAATATGAGCGCAATCGTTAGGCAATTGCGGCTAAGCACATGTGAATGATGGGATGGCAGAAACGTGGTCACTAGTGACAGTCCTGGTGAATAGTTCGGCACGCAAAGGTGCTCCCGACTAGTGCAAGCTTCGGGCTCATGTTTTTTTTGTTTTACAAAATGCATGTGTCCATAGTCACCTCCAACAAGACTAACCGTCGAACATGTATTGCACGTTTTCGCAACCATGTCGAAATACGCTGCCGCACAGCCGGGCGATGTACCGAATAACGCCTGGGGGGGGCTCCTCGTACCTGCTCCGACTTCATGTCGGATGTTCCTTGAAGTTGCTCGGGGCAGGCACCACTACCAACAACCCACTCCCACTGCAAAAGACAGCAGCGCCCGCCCTCTGCAGACAAGCCGCGGCTGCCGCGGCAGCCGCGGCATTGTCTGCAGCGGACCACCACCATCCCGCATCCCGCAGGAGCGCACGAGGGAGGGGAGCGGCTCGGGGAGGGAACCATCGACCTGGAATCGGCGATGCACTGCCAATACAGCCGGGGCGTTGACCTAAGGAACGATAAATAAGGAACGAGGCCCCTTTTTTCCTTAAGTTTAACTTCGATTTCCGATCGAAAGCCATAGGTGAACCTATAGGCAATCAGCAACACCTCTACGGAACACGGAGCCCCTCCCAAACGAAAAAGGTTCCTTCTTCAGGCCCCCGACTGTAGATCTGCCCCAGGCCCCCGACCACGGAACCTCGCGCTCCCCGGTGGGGTGGGCCACCGGGCCCCCGTCGGCGATCGGGGGCCGAGGCTTACCGGCCTGGAACACATCCCTATCCCTATATGCTTGGCACCTCCTCATCACGATGCCAGTCTTAGGGATTCCCGTATTTTTCGAGGGCGAATCCCTAAGATTGTCATCGCCTTCTGGCGTGTCAATCTTAGGGATAGGGATACGTTCGAGGCTGGTAAGATGCTTCCCCCCCCGCTGAGCACACACACCCCTGCCGCTGCCCCTTGGCTCTCGGGTCGTGACTCGGCTCCCGCGCGGCCGCTCGGGACGACCCGGGCACCCCTGGGACGCCCGCGGCGAGGCGCAGCTGGTGGCAACCAGCGATCGAGCCCCGCATCCCTCGGGGAACTTCTGCGTTCGCCTCCCCCCCCTCGGGCCCTGAGGAGGAGAGGGAGGAGGAGAGGGAGGAGGAGGAGGAGGAGGAGGAGGAGGAGGAGGAGGAGGAGGAGGAGGAGGAGGAGGAGGAGGAGGAGGAGGAGGAGGAGGAGGAGCCCCTCACCCCCCCCCCCTGACGCGCTGCTGCTGGCTCCTCCTGCCCGCCGCGGCTGCGGGCCCCCTCCCCGCCCCGCCCGCCGAGCACGCCCGCCCCCCCCCCCCTCCCGCGCGCGGCGCCTGGCGACCCCCCCCCTGCGGCGCGGCTGCGGGAGCACCCGCCCCTCCCCGGCCAGGGGGGCCCTTGGAGCCACCCTCGGCGTGGCGCAGCCGCCGGCGGTGTCGCGACCGTCGCCGTCGCCGTCGCCGCCGCCGCCCCTCGGCGGGGTCGTCGGTTGCTGCCGGCATCGCCGTGCACGGTCGGACCCAGGGCAGAAGAGCACCCTGCAAAAACACGAAACCCTCCGCCGGCCGAAACGCCCCAGACCAGAAAGCCGAACGAGGACAGCCCCCCCCCCCCGGAGTGCACGAGGACATCCAACAGACACGAAACGCAGAACGTCAGGGCACCCTCCCCGAACCAAGAGATCCGCTGTCATGATTTCCCCGAGAAATCTCGACCCATTCCCCGGGACCAGTTTTCCATCCTGAATAAGGTTGTGACGGTCTCAGGGCCCGGCGAGGGCCTCTGGAGGCCGAAAAACGCGAAAAACCTCCGTCTTGATGCTGTTCAAGACGTTGGATCTCAGGGAACCGACCTCGGTCTTATACCTCGATCCGACCGTGGCCGTTGGCGTCAGCGTCGCCGCCGCCGAGGTTCTTGGGCGTTCCTGGGGGGCCTCCTGGGCACCGCAGAAGGAACTAGGGGGAAAACAAACCTACCTCGGTTTTGACCACCCTCGCTTCCAAGAGATACCAAACGATGCCGAACTACGGCCTGTACTGGTCAGGCCGCTTGACGAGGAGGCGCGTGGTATGACTTGGTTTTGCCTGGAAGCGAAAGCGGGGTAGGTAATTCACCCTCCGAGGAACGGCTGGAGACCTCGAGCGCCGTCGTCGCCGCCGCCGACGGCGTCGGAGGACGCGGAAGCCCGGGGGGAGGAGCACGGGCGACTCTGGCCTTGCTGCGCCTAGTGGCCCCGCGGCTGGACACCGAGCGGTCGGCGACCGCCCGCTGCCTGCAGCCGGCGCCGGGCAGCGTGCTCCGGCGCCACGCCGCCGACGCCGTGCTCGCGGCCGCTCGGCGCGCCCGGCCTCGGCGGGGCCCTCGCGCAGGCCGGGCGCCGAAGGCCCTGGGCGGGCTGCCGGCGCCGAGAGGCCGCCGCGGCCCGCGGCGGGCTCTGCGCCCGCGGGCCCGCGGCGCGGAAGGGGCGCGCGCGCTGCGGCCCGCGGCGGCGGCCGCCGAGAGGGGCGCGGCGCTCCGCCCCTCGCTGCGGCGCGGAGTTGCCAGCTGGCGGGCGGGGGGCGGAGGTGGCCGCCGGGCGGCGGCTGCCGCGCGGGGGCGGCGCCGCTCGCGGCGCGGCGGCGGCGGCGGGGGGGGGAAGCAGCGGCTGCGGCGGAGGGGGGCTGCGCCAAATGTGGGGGTTGGGCTGGGGGTTGGGGCCCAACCTGGCGGCGCGCGGCGCAGGGAAAGGCGCGCGGGCCGCCCGGGAGCACCCCTGGGAGCGGCTGCTGCCGGGCACGGCCAGCCAACCCCGGGGGAGCCGCGCTCGCTGCTGGTTGGCGGAGACGTCTGCCGGCACAGAGCTCCAGGGCGCACGAGAAACCCGCGTTCGCTACCAAAAAAAAGGAGAAGGAAAAAGAGGAGGAGACGACCGTAGAGACAGAGGAGGAGGAGGAGGAGGAGGAGGAGGAGGAGGAGGAGGAGAGGAGGAGAGGAGGAGTGAGGAGGGAGTGAAGGAGGACGCGAGGTGGGAAGCGCTTGATGGAGGAGCGAGAAGGAATAAGGCGGGATAAGGCGGGAGGGCGAGGAAGTTAGCGGAGGAGAAAGGGGGGAGGAGGAGGGAGAGGCGGAGGAGGGGGAGGGGGAGGTGCAGAAGAAGGATGGGGAGGGCAAGGGAAGCAAGAAGGGAAGGTACAGGCGATCTTGTGCGCAGACGCCTGGGGTGACCGCGGCCAGCGGGGGCACCACTCCGCGGCTGTCGGCACTAACGCGATCATACACGCAACTGTTGCTCAAACGCAGACATTCGTAAACACCAGTCGTGCACATGAGCGCGCATGAGACGACAATCATACTCGCAGGTACGACAGACTATTAGAGCAGCTCATCTGCGGGAGGTAACTCCTTTGCGAATGCACTTCCAAGAGATCACCTCGAAACATCATGTCGATTAGCCTGTCCAGCAGGTGCACACCGTTCGAGGCCGCAACGTCACTAATCGCGCCCTTGTCTGCGCGCTTGCTCCCGCGAATCGCTGCGGACGTGTTATGTCATGCGTCTGACATTTGACCCATCTCCCCGGGTGCTGGTATGTGCACATACTCTCTGCGCCGACATGCTGGCTGAGGGACAGCTCGTTGCGTGTCCACGCGCCTGATTCCCAGGCGTAGGTGTTGACTTTGCAAGCGATTTCGAAACATGATCGCGCACGGTTGCCCCATCTGTTCTGGCAAGAAAGCAAATACTGTGAATCGCGCGTGCGCCCTTTTTCACTGGCACCATGATCTGGTAACATCCCGCAGCCCGCACCACAAAATCTGTTGGCCATAATGTTTGCGGATTCGAGGCCTTGGAATGCGTCGACGCGCATATGAATATTGCAGGTGTACGCTCACCGAGCGGCCGAAAGGCTTAGCTTGAAGAACATGCGCCTTTTTTATGTCCTCGACCGCAGCGCGAGCTCACCTCCATGAGGGCACAAGAGGTCAATGCTAGCGCTGTGCAGAGCAGCACGGCACAAGGACGAAACATGGCCCTAGGTTGTGAGCTACCATAGCCGCTGCTGAACTCTGGCACGGTACCTTTTCACGCCATGCAGACTGTACACACGCACACATGTCCACAAAGGGACTGCTCAGCAGATTCGGCGCAGGATCGACGGGGTGCCCTAAGAGAGCAGGACGCGGGTCGGAGGGGCTGTAGACATGTGTACAAGATGTCGTTTGGTCGGCCAAGGAGCCCAGGAATTCGGCGAAGGTGTTTGGTGCATAGGCGTTCCAGCGATCCACAAGGTTGGAAGCTGGAGCGTCTACTCACTGAGCTTCTTAGCCTGCCAATCGACGTGGCGTATACATCAAGACCCTCCCAACAAGAAAGACTCCAACGACGCAGCCCGCTCGGCGGCATGCGGAAGAGGGCAAAGGTCTTCTAAGACGGCAGCCCGCCTCTCAGAGGACTCCTGCCTTCTGAGAAGTCTTCCCGTAGCTTTAGAAACTCGTAAAGATGGGCAAGGCCCTTCTGAGAGACCCGTTTTTCATCCCGAATCGTGCTTGACGGTCCTGGGCCACGAAGCCACTGGAGGCCGAAAACGGCCAAGAACCTTCCGTGGCGTTGTTTTACGACGCGAGCATTTCTGGGGCTGGCCGTTGAAGATGACACGCAAAACAAAACCATTCCACCTCTCAACGTCGAGCGGCGTCCACTGAAGATGGAGCTGCACCTCCGCGCTGCGGAAGTCCCACAGCATGTGTCACCCGAAACCCTCTCACGGATCCCACGGCGTGGTGAGACCCGCGTTCAGATCTCCGCTTGGGGGCACCCGCAGGAAGATGGCGGTGCCCGTCTGCTGGTACAGCAGCGAGCTGGGAAACTGGACGCAAATGCTCGTGCAGTTCAAGAGCCACCCTGTAAGTGGTGCCACTCCGCGTGCCTGCACGTGCGCGAAACAGGCCTCCTCGCGAGCAGACGTCTCGCCACGTGGCGCGCCCATGCCACGAGGTGCGCACCTCCTCGTCGGGTGAAAAGAGGCACGGAAGCACTTGCGAAGCTTGATGTGCACTGCAGCTGCCGCAACGACGTCCGCAAAAGACGACCGCACGAAGGGCTGACGCCGTCCCGTCGTGCGGTCTTGAGGCCATCCGCAACTGTGCTCGGTGTCGGTGCCTCAAGTTAGTACGAAAAGGCAGTCTACTCGAATGCGCAGAGACTCTTCTCTTCTGCAGAAAAGCAGACAACAGAGAGCGTCGGGAGTGGAAGCCAGGGCGACCGTTGAGGGTTACAACTACGGCACGCGTATGCAAAGGTGAGCCGCCATGGTGGGAGGGCTCGTTGCTCCAGAACGCACCTACATGAACCTTTCTTCTAGTAGAGGCGTTTGCAGGAAATCTGTCCTCATGGAATTCAGCGTGACAATGTGAGACAATTGTCACCTGGCACTCGGTTGAAGCGGATTTTCTCGGTGCGGATTCTAGTTCTTGCGCCACCTGTAAAAGATTTAACGGCATGAACATAAACGTTTGGCGCTCTGCGCGGGTTTCTTGGACCTGGACTAGAACCCCCTCTCTGGCGCGCGGAACGCGCCGAGGGTGGTGCCGGAGGCGCCGCCGGGGAGGCCCCAGCGCAGATCCAAGAAATCCGCGCGGAGCGCCCAAAGTCCGTGTTCGTGGCGCTTGTTTCTTCTTCGAGCTCTGGCTCTTGCTCCACCTGTTCCCCTCGTTGTCGCCTGGCGACCCGTGCGATGTTGGGTGTCCCAAAACCGTGTGGTGACAGACCCGGCGGTGACCTCGAAATCCGCAAAGACCTCACCGCACGGTCCGTCACCACACGGCTTTGGGGCCCTGGAGGCCCCAATCGCCCGAGACATCCTCGGAGAACGACCCGAGTCCCAAAACCGTGCGGTGACCCCGAATCCCCACCGACCCACCAAACGGTGTGGTCACCACCCCGTTGGGGAGCCCCTGTGCGATGGGCGGGGCTGCCGAGGTTTCGCCCCGGTTGGCGGCCGTGGGCGCCTGGCGGAGGGCGCGTGCGCTGGGCGGGGAGGTGCCTCGCGGGATCTCGCCCGGTGGGCGGCCCTTTTGGGCGCCTGGCGCGCGCCACGCGGCTCACGCCGCGCAGCGCACGCCGCATGGCTTACGCTGCACAGTCTGCGTGCCACGCAGCTTGCACAGCACAGCTCACACCACACGTGCTGCACCGCATGGATTGCACCACGTCGCCTGTACCACACAGCCTGCACCACATAGCTAACACCACGTACACCGCACGGCTCACGCCACACAGTTTGCACAAAATCGCTCACACAACATAGCTTGCACCGTATAGCTTACATCGCACACCTGAAACCACACCGAGTGCACCACATAGATTGCACCACATGACTTAGTCACCGACAAATCAATTCGCGAGCCAAAGGGGCCAGCAGCGTGCTAAAGTCTGCAAGAACAGGTGATTTGGATATCTAGTTCGCGCGCGCGCGTGGCGGCCGCTGGGGGTCTCTGGACGAAAGATACCCTGAGCGGACCCAAATATAACTCCCGGACAGATCCCGGCCGGTCGGTGTCACGGATGCCGGAAGTCTCTTTGGAGGGCTCCTCCCCGCTCCCCTCGCCCTTTCCCAGGGCCTCCTCCTCAAGCGCGCTAGCCAAACCGACCTTCAGCAACGTCGTATTGATTCGAAGGGAAGCCCCTTCCCTTTCCCTTCCCCGACGGGGGGGGGAGGGGGGGTCCCGGGGGGGGTCCTGGGGGAGTCCCGGGTCAGATACGACGGCCCCCCCGTACCGACCTTGAGCAACGTCGTAATTGAGTCGAAGGGAAGCCCCTTCCCTTTCCCTTCCCCGACGGGGGGGGGAGGGGGGGTCCCGGGGGGGGTCCCGGGGGAGTCCCGGGTCAGATACGACGCCCCCCCCCCGTACCGACCTTGAGCAACGTCGTAATTGAGTCGAAGGGAAGCCCCTTCCCTTTCCCTTCCCCGACGGGGGGGGGAGGGGGGGTCCCGGGGGGGGTCCCGGGGGAGTCCCGGGTCAGATACGACGCCCCCCCCCCGTACCGACCTTGAGCAACGTCGTAATTGAGTCGAAGGGAAGCCCCTTCCCTTTCCCTTCCCCGACGGGGGGGGGAGGGGGGGTCCCGGGGGGGGTCCCGGGGGAGTCCCGGGGAAGTCCCGGGTCAGATACGACACCTCCCTCCCCCACCTTCTCGTCCTTCTCCCCGTTCCCCAAAACCATCCCACAGCCCGTGCCTCTTGCTGCGCATTGCGAACAGGGTCGGCGGCACCGGCCGTAAGGCCTTCGCAATATAACTCCCGGACAGATCCCGGCCGGTCGGTGTCACGGATGCCGGAAGTCTCTTTGGAGACCTCAAGATCGCCCCTAGAGTCGGGATCAGTAGAGGGCAAGCCTTACGATGACCCGGAAAACAATCCCAAGAGGCCTCAAGACAGCACCAGAATGGCTTCGGGCAGACCCAAGGGACCCCCCAAAGGATAAATCTATTTGATTGCCCGACGGTTTGGGAAGGATTGTGCCGTCATCGCCTCTTCGGGCGTCCGACTGGCCAAGACGGCCCCAGAGGCCCCAATACCCTCCCAAGTCAGACCAAGAGGCTCCGAGGACGGCCCTACGACAACCCAAGAGGGCCCCAAGACGGCCCAAGAGGACTCCCAAGAGGGCTCCACAGGCTCCCAAGAGTGCCCCAAGAGGGGGAGTCCGAGCTGACATGCCGAATCCTTTCCCAGAAGATGGCCCCCGAGACCGCCAGCAGGCCCCCCAAGAGCCCCCAAATGCGCAGGAGATCTCCCAAGAGGCCCCAAGATGCCCCCAAGAAGACCCAGGAGGTCCCAACAATGCCGCAGGGAGGGCGCCGAGAGGCCTCCCATGGGACCCCAAGAAGCCTTTCCAAGAGGCGTCATATCGTATATCGTAAGTTCTATTCGCCCATCCTGGTGGCCTCGTGGACGCACTGCCAGCTGCCTTGACGCCTCTCGACCCCTCGCCGCCTTGCAACGAGAACGTCCCTTCACGGCAGCTCCAACGCTGCCTTGACCCCCCCGACCTCTCTCCCAGGTGCTGGCGCGCCCATGATCGCACCAGATGGCCCCAGGCGCAGCCTGGATGAAACCCGCCGGTCTCGCAAGATGGGAGGCCCACAAGTATACATCACCACCACCACCTCCCTCCCCCGCTCCCTCTCGCTGGAAAGAGGAGAGAGGAGAACTCGACGTGGCGGTGGTGTATGTTCTGTGGGTCCCCACAAGACGCCCACGCCGCCCGAGGAAGCTCCGAGCAAGCGCAGAAACGAGCCCGAGACGGGCGCTCCAGAGGGGCACCTGTGGACGGACCTCCGGAAGCAGCACCCGCAGGGCCCAGGGCGCGTCCCTGGCCCGCTGGGGGGTCGGCGAGAGGGGGTCCTCGAGCCCTCTGCCGCAGAGCACTCAACGACGGTCCGCGCAGCACTGCAGCGAGGCTGCCACCCCCCCGGACGCGCGGACGAAAGCGCCCTGCGATGGCACAGTCTGGGCCGGCGGAGTGAGCGAAGCGATCAATCGCTCAGTGTGTGGGGCCCGCGCTGGCAGACCTGTGTGCGTCGTTCTGCAGACCGGTCGTTCTGCAACCGGTCCGTTGTTGAGAGTCGAGTCCGGCTTCCAACAAGCTCTCAGCTATATCACCCTCGTGGAACCCGTGCTTTTGTGGGCTCCTGGGGGGGACACTGCGAACCACTCCTCCATGGACCTCTCCTGGGGTGCGCTCTGACCAGAGTATCGAGGCGAATCCACCCGTGGCGACAAGGGAAGGGCAGGGGTGTCGGTATCTATTGCGGGCAAGATTTGTATCCGTATCCACTCCGTCTAGGAGCTTCGGGCTCCCTTCCTCCGATACCGGAGGCGCCACGGATACGGATAAAACAATGTTGCCCCTGGAGGTCTGATTTTTATCCATATTCGGCGGTGGACAAACCTCCCTTTAATGAACCTCCCCCTAGTGAAAACGGCCTGGGACCGAAACCGACGGACCTGGACCCGCAAAAATGACGGCCGCGGCGCCCTCTCGCGAACCGAAAACGGCCAATTCACTCATCGACGTGTCAGGGTAGGACCAACACATCCACTGCGCCGCGGCCTGCTGGCGCCCCTTTCCCAGAAGGTCCAGGACACGGTGGGTACGGATACGGGTCGTGCCCGCGTCCGTTCCTCCCCCGAGCTCCTGGCCTCGGGGCTCCCTGGACTGAGCAGGGACCGACCGCCCCGGCATTCCTGTAGACCTAACACGAAGTCTTCGGAAAACCCGAAAATGTTCTGAGGACAGAAGCAATGTTCTTCGAACAGAAGCCCGATGCGTTCGAACACGACAGCCCCAGCCAGAAATGCCCTGAGAACAGTTCGTGCAAACCACGCAAGGTTCTCAGAACACTCTCTGGTGGGCCTCCAGGCGAGCCAGGACGCTTCGCCACTGCTTGATCTGCAGTCGGGCTTGATCGGAGAGGACACGCGAGAGGACGTAAGACCCCTTCGAGGGCCACATCGTCGCAGGAATGCAGACAGCGTGGGCCGCGAACCACAGGACACGAGGGCACCCTTGATCTGGCAGGGTCGACCTACTAATCCGGGCCGACTGTATTCGGGAGCGGCCAAGAGGGGGGTGTCCAAGAGGGGGGGGGTGCAAATCGTGACCGGCGGCATGTGCGCGGCCCAGCGGGGGGGGGCCAGGGACGTAATGAAATGAGAAGAGGCGCCATGAAATCCGGGGAAATATCATGGCCCCCGCCATGATATCTACCCCCCCCTAGTCGTCACCCCCCTCTTCTCCGCCCCCGATGTATTCCTCCTCTGCGCTCCCGGCGGGGCTCCCTGGACGTCCTGCGAGGGGCGGGAGGAGACTGCGGCGCCGGCCACGCGCCACGCGCAGTGCCCCGGCCGGCCGCGGCAGGCGCGCGGGCCGCGCTGCCGGCTGCAGCGGCACGGCTCCCACGAGGCCGGGCGGTCACACGCACACCCAGCCACGGACAAGGTGCAGGCGCCGCCCATTGCGAGCGACTGGCCTATCAATGTCCGTGCCCTAGAGGTCCATGTCTTCCTCCTCCTCCTACTCCTCCTCCTCCTCCTCCTCCTCATCATCATCATCATCATCATCCTCATCCTCATCCTCATCCTCCTCCTCCTCCTCCTCCTCGTGCTCATCCTCATCGTCCTCATCCTCATCCTCCTACTACTCCTTCTCCTCCTCCTCCTCCTCCTCCTCCTCCTCCTCCTCCTCCTCATCATCATCATCATCATCATCATCATCATCATCAGCATCATCATCATCATCATCATCATCCTCATAATCCTCATCATCCTCATCCTCATCCTCATCCTCATCGTCATCCTCCTCCTCATCCTCATTGTTATCATCCTTCTCATCCTCCTCATCTTCAACAACAAGATCATCCTCGTCCTCATCCTCATCCTCATCCTCCTCCTCATCATCATCATAATCGTCCTCATCCTCAACACCATAACCATCACCATCACAATCAATAGTCCTCATCATAATCATCATCAGCATCAGCATCAGCATCATCGTCATCATCATCAACAGCATCAGCATCATCCTCATGCTCATCCTCATCAGCATCGTCATCCTCATCCTCATCCTGATCAGCATCAGCATCAGCATCAGCATCGGCATCAGCATCAGCATCAGCATCAACAGCATCATCATCAGCATCAGCATCAGCATCATCATCAGCATCATCATGCTCATTATCATCATTATCATCATTATCATCAGAATCATCAGAATCATCATCATCACCATCATCATCATCATAATCATCATCATCATCATCATCATCATCATCATCATCATCATCATCATCATCTTCATCATCATCATCATCATCATCATCATCATCATCATCATCATCATCATCATCATCATCATCATCATCATAATCAGCATCATCCTGCCCCTCCTCCGCTCCTGCTCCTGCGCGGGATGCGCTCCCTTAGATACGCGAACCTGTGGAACGCTCCGCGCGGGGCAGCTGCGCCACGTTGCCCCATATCCATGGGGTCGCGGCTGGGGAGTCCAGACAGTGAACCTCTGAATCCTACCAGCCCTTTGAGCGTAGGTGGTCCAGGGCGGCTCCTCTTCCAACCCCATTCTTCCCCTTCGGGGAGGGGTTGATCACTGTTCCCTATTAATAAACACCCCCTCCTTCACCTGGCCGGCAGCCAACCTGGAACCATGCGGGCCCCCACCCCCACCATACCTGTCAAACAACAATACAAAATGCACATTGCGGGGCCCACCTTGCCAACACCCTCCAATCCCTGTCAGAAAACAATACGAAGTGCATATTGCAACAAAATCTGGACAGTGCGCTGGCGCCCTGTGAACACGTTGTATTGTTTTTGACAGGGATGGCAAGGCACCCTGAATGAAACCGCTTTGTGCAGAACCACCATCCGTGTCAAAAACAATGCAACATGCACGTTGCGACAACGTCGTGAGTATTGCGCTGGCCACCCGCGATCACTTTGTATTGCTGTTTGACAGGGATGGCGGTTGCGCAGGGCCAGAACAATGCTGACGCCCCCCACATCAGCATCTGGCACACCAACCGCATGTGAGCCCGCGGCGAGCGTCGCGCACCTGGCGTCCGCGTTGGCTCCCAATGGTTGTTCATCCAGTGGCGACCCCTGGCTATGCCGAGACTCGGATGCCACTTATGTGGTGGGAGGGCGGGTGGGAGTGAGCTAGACGGCTTGCGTGCGGAGAGGGCATCTTGAACCCACCCCCTACCCCCTCCCCTGGACCCGGACGGGGCCGGTCGTGAGCGGTCAGGGCGTCCAAAACGGCCTCAACAAGCCAACATCATTGGATCACTCTGGTTTTGGCCCCATTTTGGCCTCTTGGGGGGGGGGGGGCGCTAATTGAAGCTCCCCTCTTCTTTGATCGATGTCCTCCAAGATGGAGGACAAGATGCGCCCAGGAGGCCCCTAAGAGGCCCCAAGATGGCCCCAAGATGGCCCCAAGAAGCCCCAAAGAGGTCCCGAGGAGGCCCCCAAAAGGAACCCAAGCGGCCCCAAAAGGCCCCCCGAGGCACCCGAGACGTCCCAAGAGGCCACCAAGAAGCGCCCACGAGATATCCCAAGAGGCTCCGAAAGGCAGCCAAGAGACCTCTGGCCGTTTTTTGCGTACCCTCCTCCTCCTGCTCCTCCTTCCTCCTCCTGCTCCTTCTCTTCCTCCTCCTCCTCCTCCTCCTCCTCCTCCTTATCCTATTCATCCTCCTTCTCCCCACTCCCTCATCCATCCATCCAGCCTCCTCCTTCTCCTCCTCCCTCCTTCACACGGTTCGGCCGTCCCCCTCTTTGCTCCCGCACTTCCCTGATCACCTCAACTCGCCTGGAAATCGTTTCTGGATGGGCTGGTCGGGATACTTGTTTGGTCGGCGGCTCCCAGGCGAAGGTCAGGAAGCGGGTCAACAACGAACGGGGCGCGAACGAAGCTAATTGGCCGCAGTGGCATGTGCACATGCGAGGGACTGGTAGGGATACGCGAAGCGTCTAGAATAAGAATAGGTGTCTGGCCCACGAGCCCCAAGAGAACACTCAAGCGTTGGAATGATGCACAGCAAATATGGTCTGTCGCACCCCTTGACCGTTCCAAGCATTCTTGTTCGCAGCGCCGGACAAGCATGCAGAGAGCTGCGCATGCCAAGAATAATTCCAATTATTCAAGCCTGGCCGCTTCCCGCAAAGACGGTATGAAATTTCAGAATAAATTCCACACTTACGTGAGTGACGTGAAAAGGATATTCCCTCTACACCTATGCTCCGTCCTCGCTCCTAGTCGAAAACGCTCCCTCATCCCCATCTCGCACTGAGGCGCCATAAAGACGCGAGTCTGGGTATCCGTGCATTGAAGAAACTCCGCACATGCTAGACTGAGTCTTACACGTAGCTTTGGTTTCTATCGCACGTCAGGGAAACCGACGAAAGGCAGTGCCAATTCCGTCAATTGGGCTGAAGGAAGCGGTACATTTGCACGAGATCGGGAAGACGTCAATTACACATCTGGAGCCGATCCAGATCGGACTGAATTAGATGTGGACGCCTTGCTCAGCGATGTGGTACGATCATGCGCCCCCATCTGCCAGGGTCCCTGGAGGTCCCTGGACAACCCAGAGGTCCAGGGAGGCCTCCCAGAGCCTCTAGACAACCCAAACGGGACCCCAGACGTTCTAAATTTGAGCGCGTTTCTTTATGTTCGGCGATGGGGGGGGGGGGGGGGGGGGGAGGGCGGGGGGGGTATGACGTGACGCCCCCCCCCGCCGAGTGGCTCTGGCACCACAGCCGCGCCCGCGCGCACGACGCGACGAGCGACGAGCGACGACGACGACGCGAGCAGCATGTAAGTGGCGATCTGCCCATTGCGCCTGTGTGCACCACAACGCTCGCGTGCACCACACCGCGCGTGTGCACCACAGCGCCTGCGTACACCGCAACAGCCGTGTGCAACGCACCGCCCGCGTATACCATACTTGAGAGCACTACAGCGCCGGTGTGCATACACCGCAGCAGCCATGTGCAACACAACGCCTGTGTACACCACAGTGCTTGCGTGCACCGCAGCGCCTGTGCACGCCACAGCGCCTGTCTACACCACAGCATACGCGTGCATCGCAGCGCTGGTGTACACCACAGCGCCTGCGTGCACAAGACAGGTAGAAGGAGCATGTACGTCAGGATCAGCTGCGGACAACTAAACGCCACGCCAGGAAAGTTCAGAGAATCGAATGCGACGTTTTTCCCTCCTCCCTCCTCCTCCACCTCCTCCTCCTCCTCCTCCTCCGCCTCCTCCTCCTCCTCCTCCTCCTCCTCCCCCTCCTCCTCCTTTTCCTCCTTCTTACCCCCTGTCGTGCGGCTTGGCGTGACAACGCACGTGCGCATCTCAGCGTGCACCGCAGAATGGTCGATTGAATCGGTCCACTTGGTTCTCGGACGGCCAGTTTAGCTGGAGCCTCCTGGACGCAAATGGGAGGTAGGGTGATGCGGGCGGACTCGGGGGACTCGTAGATTCCAGCGGCGCTCCTTTGTCCATGAGGATTTGTTTTCCATTGTTTTCTCTGGAATCCACACGCGCTCCATTTTGTCACAAGGATCCCCTCTGACATTCTATACACAACAATGGTGCTGTGTTGCACACGGCTGATGTGGTGCACACAGGCGCCGTGGCGTACACAGGCACTGCAATGCACGCAGGCATTGTGGTGTACACTGGTGCTGTGTTGCGCACGGCTGATGTGGGGGGGTACGGAGGCGCTGTGGTGTACGCAGGAGCTGCTGTGCCCGCAGGCACGGTGGCACAAACTGACGCTGTGTTGCACGCGGCTGCTGTGGTGTACATCGGCGGTGTGGTGTACACAGGCGCTGCGGTGCACGCGGGCACTGTGATGTACACAGGCGTTGTGGTGCATATCGCCGCCTACATGTTCGTGCTACCCGTCCTCCGTCATTCCTTAGCATTCCCAGACGCCGCCGGCGCGAAACGTGACGTCACGACGATGAGCGACGAGCGACGGACCACGAGCGACGACGACGGACGACGACGACGACGACGACGACGACGACGACGACGACGACGACGACGACGCCTGCGGACCAGACACCTATGCGGATTCCTACGCGGACACCTACGCGGATTCCAATGCGCACGGCGGCAGTGCCCGGAGCGCACTCGGGGGGGGAGCGTTACGTCATTGGGGGGGGGAGCGGGGGCCATGACGCCCGTCATGCCCCAAGCAATAAAGAAACGGGTTCTTTTCTGTCCCTCCGCCCTCCCGCCCCATGTTCGAGGGGGAGGAAGATGGGGTGGGCCTTCTGAGGCTCCGAAGCCATCTGGCCCGCCGAGAAGCTTCGTGAGCCTGTCCCCAAGCTCCGCCGCCGTCTGAGAAGCCCCGCCCCCTCTCGCTTCCCCCCTCGGCGCTGCACCGACCTCGGGCAGTCTAAACATCACCACAGGCCACGGCCGAGCCCACCCTGCCAGTGGACTGGCGCACAGTCGCCCTCCCGCTTCCAAGCCAGGGCTCTGTCGGGCATGCCCTCCGACTGTAGCGATCCATGGATTTGGCGCGCGGTCGCCAAATCCATGGATCGGGGGAGGTGCCCTCCCCAAAATGCGGCCGGTGCCGCCTCGCTCGGCAGCGGAAATGCGCGATGTCCCCATGGAAGCAGGACCCGTCGCTGATCCACGCCCCCCCTTGATCCATGTTTGCGATCGCCTGATAGGGGGAGGAGCGAGAAGAGGGGGCAGGCCTTCTCGGAAAGCGGCGGAGCTTCGCAGAAGCCCTCGGGCCTCCCGAGAAGACGTCTGCGTCTTCGGATGAGAAGGCAGACAATCCACACCCCGGTGATTGATCATCACCCCGACACGCGAAGCCGTTTAGCAAACGCACCCAAAGAAGGAATCAAACAGGGCAGGGCTGTTCAGTAAACGCCCAGGGCCGTTTAGTCAACGCCAATTGTCGGGTCCGGGTGTTTGTTCCTCCCTTGACGGATAAGGCCCTTAGGAAACTTATCAGAAGGACCGCTCCCGCTTGCCTTCGCCCTGGGCGCGCCGCCGAATGTTGTTCGCAAACGTTGGTGTTCGGACTGCCCCGAAACTCAACCCGCCCATGATCAGAACTGCCAGACATCCAAGATGTGTGGTCCCATTCTGAACGGCATCCGAAGTCAACACCTGAAGGAACGACAACCCTGTGTACCCGTTGCGGCGATCTGCTGCTAGGCGACCGGACAAAGAACGCAGGCACCGCCAGAATCCGTTGGGCTGATATGCTACATCAGACTTGGAGGCGGCTGGGGGTCCCCTCGGGAATGTGCACCAGCAAGACCGGTCAGGCGGGGAAAGGAGGGCACACTGGGCATTCAATGCCCGTCTGGAGATGGCGGCCCCAGGCAGAGACAAGCAGCGAAACCTGTGTGCAATGGTGCCTCCCCCCCTCCCGAGCGGAGGGAACCAAAGATGCCCCCAGCCGGCTCCAACACCAGCCCAAATACGGAGATGCGCTTTGGCATTGCACGAATTGACCACTGCGCGGCACCATGACTACACGCCATACAAACGAAAGCCCTGATGGCCAGATCCGTTTATTCCTACGGGGCAGCAGCACTGCGAGTCGTGAGCACGGGGCGCTCAAGCCCTCCGTGCTGCTTGATCCTGAGCTGGACGCGTGCCGAGCAAAAATACATGCTACGCGACCGACATGCGCGGGCATGAAAACAATGATGCATAGCGAGCAACGGTGTTCTCATGACACCGACAGGCTCTTGCTTTTGCAATCCGCGGAACACACACCGCCTCTGGCAAGCATGATGAGGTTGCCAACGATCCCGAGATATGTTTCCAGTTCACCGCTGGTTTTGCGTTGAAGGCACATGGAGGACATGCCGTAGAACAGATCATGTCGCCACCATGCCTTTCTTTCCATTGGCAGCTAGGACGAATGAGGGGAAACGCCAGGGAGGCACCGGCTCAGGGAGCGGAAATAAGAGCTGGAATCGGCGATACATCGCCGATAGATCGGCGATAGGCCCCCGACAGCGAATCCGCACGTTCCTGGGCAGGGTGGGCCATCGAGCCCCTGTCGGCGATGCATGGGCGATGCGGGGTCGGTGCAGTCCCCCCCGAGCCTATCCACCCCTGACGCTGTCCCTGATCGACGCCCGGAGGGCGAGAAGCTCGGGTCCAGTGGACTCGTGAGCGGGAGGGCGAAGCTTCTGGGCAGGAGGGCAATGAGGGGATCCCAGGCGGGAGAGACGACGGGTGGGGGCACGCCTCACGGCGGCGGCCCGGATCCGAGCAGAGGCCAGCGTTTGGGCCGCCGTGGGCCTGCTTCTGTCGCGCCCAGCCGACGACTGCATCTGTGAGGGGGCCCGGGGACACGCACAAAGAGATCGGCACAAATCCGAGGATCCCTTGCATTTCCCAACCATCCTGTGGTGTTGGGTCCTCGTTTTGAAGAAACGGTCCCCGCGTCTCCTCCTCCTCTCCTCTCCTCCCTCTCCCGCTCCTCCCTTCTCCCGTCACCCAACCCACTTTGGCACACCCCTCACACGTTTCGTGGCCCCAGGGGGGGCTCCAGGGAAGGCCCCAGTGGCTGTGTTCACATGCCACCCCCCCTCCACTTTGGCACACCCCTCACACGATTCGTGGCCCCATATGGGGGCTCCACCGAAGGCCCCAGAGGATGCGTTCGCATGCCGCCCCCCCTCCACTTTGGCACACCCCTCACACGTTTTCATAGCTTCATAGGCAACTCCACCGAAGGCCCCAATGGCGGTGTTCGCATGCCACTTTGGCACACCCCTCACCAGCGCTTCGTGGCCTCATAGGGAACTCCGCCGAAAGCACAAATGGCATGGTTCGCGTGCGTTCCCCCCACCCAGTGCAACGTTCCGGGAGCCCAAAAGGGGGGCCCGCCGAAGGCCCCAGCGGCGGTGTCCGCACGCGCTTCCCCCACCCATTACAGCGTTTCGTGGCCCCATAGGGAGCCCAACCGAAAGCCCCAGCGGCGGTGTCCGCACGCGCTTCCCCCACCCAGTACAACGTTTTCGTGGCCCCATAGAGAGCTCCACCGAAGGCCCCAGTGGCGGTGTCCGCATGCGCCCCCCCCACCCAGTACAGCGCCCCGTGGTCCCATAGGGAGCTCCACCCAAGGCCCCAGTGGCGGTGTCCGCATGCGTCTCCCCCACCCAATACAACGTTTTCGTGGCCCACAGAGAGCTCCCCCAGTGGCGGTGTTCGCATGCGTTTGCCCCACCCAGCACAGCGATTCGTGGTCACATAGGGAGCTCCAACCAAGGCCCCAATGGCGATTTTCGCATGCGTCCCCCCCACCCAGCACAGCGTTCCGGGGCCCACAGGGAGCTCCACCGAAGGCCCCAGTGGCGGTGTTCGCATGCGCCCCCCCATCCCCACCCCACCCAGTACTGTGCTTCGTGGCGCCATGAGGAGCTCCACCGAAGGCCCCAGTGTGGGCGATCGCATGCGTCTCCCCCATTCAGTACAGCGTTTCGTGGCCGTATAGGGAGCTCCACCGAAGGCCCCACTGGCGACGTTCGCATGGCGGCCCCGCTTCATCTCGGCACACCCCTTACAGGTTCCGTGGCCCAGATGGAGCGCCCGCGAAGCCCCATGTGGCTGCGTCCGCATGCATCCCCGCCTCATGTCGGCGCGCCAGCACACGCTTCGTGGCCCCATGAAGAGATCCACCGAAGGCGATGCCCACAACGGCGAGATTCATAATTGCACATGGCTGGGCCCTTCGACAGGATATGTTCCCATACTCTTAGGGGCGTTCGTCTTCTTCCAACTTTCCGCATTTTCCTAGGAATGAGCGATTATGTGCGTTTTCCTCTCATGGATATGTCTGTGTTCTCCGCCCAAACCGAGGGAAAGGGCAGCCGCCTCGGCGAGGAGCGTTACCCGGTAAGAGAGGGGCATGCGGATGCAGATCCTCGCCACTGAATGTCGGATGAAAGAGGGAGAGAGGGAGAGAGAGAGAGAGAGAGAGAGAGAGCGAGAGGGAGCGAGAATAAGGAACAGAAAAAGAGGGAGATGGAGAGGGCAGGGGGCACACCAACAGAGGGAAAAACAGGTGGATGGACGGACGGCCAGGCAAACATAGACAGGCAGACGGTGAGATATTCCGCTGAACAAGGACATACAATAACTTGAGTAAATCGTGGCGCCAACTATGTTGTGGCTACTCGCACATGCGACGCAACGAATTCCACGTTGCGCGCCCCACCGAAGGCACTGGAGCGGAACACAAAGCCGCTGCAACTTCGGTGGGAAGCAATGGAAATGCAGCAAGCATCAAATTCTTCTGCCTGAAATTCGGTCGCCCCGTCCGCACACCCTTCGGTGGCAACGCATGGGAGCCTCCCATACCATCTTGTCGTCTCTTGCGAGTCGACGCCAGTCGACACTACATCGATGCTAACCGACGCTAGATCGACGCTAATCGGCGCTAGCCGACGCTGCACCGGCGCTATCTCATCGACTCCCAGACGCTAGCCGACGCTAGTCGACGCTAAAGACGGAATGAAGAGGGTATACCAGGCTCCCATGATGTGCTACCGAAACACTCGAACCCTTCGGCATGCGAGCTCTTCCCACGACCAGGCCTGCACCCCCATTCGTGCTTCGAGAACCGAGGCCTGGGGAGGGGGCCCCCGGGAGTCTCTCGGGAGCGGCGGACCTACCACGCGCACGGGGGCTCTAAACAGCAACGCTGCACGATAATTGTTTCTCGTCGGCGGCGTGGCAGAAGAGCTGCTCCAGCGGTGAGCGATCGGGGCGACCGAAACACGAATTGGCCGGCGTGCAGGAGGGGAGGGATAAAACAAATAGGGCGGCCGCGGAGGACGGGAGGAGGCGGAGGGCACTCAGACGCGGAACGGTTCCACCCTGAGCTTGCCGGCGCGGCCAGCAGCGGCAGCGGGGGCCGTGGCAGCAGCCGGGCCGCGGCGTCGGTGCACCCGCGGGCGCTGCCGAACTGCACGAGAACACACCTGGCCGATTTCGGAAGCCCTGAGCCCAAAACTGTTGCCATCTCTTGGGATATCGGTGTTTGCTTCCGCCGGCTTCCGCCGAGTTTCCGCCGGCTTCCGCCGTCGGAGGCGGCCCCGTGCTTCTGGAAGAGAGGGCAGCCCCTTCGATCCTCGAAGGCAGGGCCCTTCTCTTGCCATCGCTCGGACATGCGTTCCCCGTGCATTTTCTTCGCCTCCGTGCGCTCACGTTTCGCAAAATGGCCTCAGATGCTGCTCGATGGTCCCCTCCGAGAAAAAAACGCACAGATCCGAGCGATACCCAGTTTTTGGAACGCCTCACATGGCGAATCCACATCTAGGGCCTCATGCATGGGGTCCGAGTTAGATGGGGTCGAAGGATCGCGCCGCATCGGTGATGCATCGGCGACGTCAGCGATGTATTCGCGACGTCGGCGCGGGGAAACACGGGCTGCGCATCGAGCCGCATCGGCGATGCATCGGCGATGCATCGGCGATGCGGCGCGATCCCTCGACCCCATCTACTCCGGCCCCTTCTGGGAGGCCTACAGTCGGCCTTGGTTGGACAGGACACGCGAGAGGACACAAGACCCTTCCGAGGGCCATACCGCCGTGGGGGATCTAGGAGGCATGGGCCGCGAGACACTGGACACAAGGGTACCCTTGATTTGGCAGGGTCGACCTACTACAGTCAAAAACCCTAATAAGGACGCGCGGTAAGGACGCAAGACCCTTGGAAGCCGAAGTTGGGACTTTTGAGGCGGCGGACGACGAAAACCCCAAGGACGCAAGAGCAAGGAAGAGCAAGGACGCAGGGGCACCCTGAGCAAAGCCGCGCGCCCTTATTAGGGCTTTTGACTGCAATCTGGGCCGACTGTCCTTTTTGGTCGCGGCCGCAGGCGAGAGCGCGAGCGGCGAGTCGCAAGTCCGGGGCGCGGGCCTGACGGGCCGCCTGTACGCGAAGGGCCAGCTGGGAGTCGTTAAAGGCTTGACGACTTCTGCCGTCCTTGGACCCGCGCTGGAACGGCCGCGAATGGCTCCAACTTTTTCCCTGGAGGTCTCTGGACGTACCTGGATTTGCCCGGATTTATCTCGACTTGCCGGGATGTACCTGGATGTATCTGCATTTACCTGATTTATCTGGCTCGGTCCCCACAAGTCGCTTGGCGACAAGTCGACAAGCCCTTAGGGAGGGAGGCCCAGCACATCGGAGGGGCACCGTGCTCGGCTTCGGCGGTCGCCGCCGCAAGAGGCCGAGCACGGCACGCCGCGGCGCGGCCGCGGCACGGCCCGGCACGGCGCGCGGCGCGCACGGCACGGCACGGCACGGCACGGCACGGCGCCAACCGCGTGCCGCAGTCCGTGTCGGCGCTGCCTCTCTGGCACAGCAGCCTGGGGGGGGGCAGACTCTGTGTGCACAGCCCGTCGTTCTGATGCCGTAGAGACCTCAACGGCTCTTCGCTCGCTCCTCTCGCTCTCTCTTTTTTTCTTTTTTTTTCTATCTCTCTCTCTATATATATATATCTCTCTCTCTCTCTCTCTCTCTCTGCTCCTGCATGGTACGGGTGACAGGTCGTGGAGTTCTGGGCACAAGTTGCACGGTTCGGGTGACCTTGGTCGTTGAGCTGCGGCCGCAGAAACAGGTGTTCATCCTCCGCTAGTTCGTACTAGCCTGATCGAACTGCAGCAGCAATACCAAAAAGGTGCATCGACACATGAGGTACAAACATTGGCACTGGGAGTCCAAGATCGATTGCTGAAACTGCTGGGTGAACAGGGGGGCAGGGGCGGCAGCAATGTGCGCCTGTAAACCCGTTCAAGCTGTGACAAGATACGCGCTAGGTTCGGCGGTAGACAAACCACCCCTTTAGTCAACCTCCCCCTTAGTCAAAACGGCCTGGGACCGAAACGGGCCGACCTGGACCCGCAAAAACGACGGCCGCGACGCCCCTGCGCAAACCGAAAACGGCCAATTCCCTACTCGACGTGCCAGTGTAGGAGGTCTTATCAACCTCCGATAGCTTAGAACCTCGGCACGGCACGGCACAGCACAGCCTGCCGCATGCCCCGGCGCGCAGGCACGGCACGCCGCGCAGCCAAGAGCACGGCACCCCGCTCGCACTCTGGCGGCGGCAGGCACGGCACGGGGCGCCGGCACGGCGACCCTGTCCCACTCCAGCACCTGGGGGCACGGCACGCCAGCGGCACACTTCTCGCACACGCCGGCACACGGGCAGGGCACGGCGCGTGCGTCGCACTCTGAAGCCTGCTCAGGACGGGGCAACAATCGCCCCCGCCCCTTGGGTCCGCTGGGGGGGTTGGGCACGTGCTGTCGGAACGGGTGGGGGGGGGGTTGGAGGAGGAGGAGGAGGAGGAGGAGGAGGAGGAGGAGGAGGAGGAGGAGGAGGAGGAGGAGGAGGACGGGGAGGAGGAGGAGGAGGAGGAAGTGGAGGAGGGGAGGGGGATAGGCAAGCTCGGTCGGAAACTTAATCACCCACCCCTCGATGAATATTCCACCCAAGGTAGGCAGGCACGGTACGGCCCGCGGGCACGGCACGGCACCTTGTTCTCTCCTCCTCCGAGAAAGTCGGCACGCCACGGCACGGCGCTTTTTGCTCGCAGTCCAGACCGCAGGCACGGCACCTTGGCCGCCATGCTAGACAACCCTATACCCCTTAGCACCCCTCGCGGTCATCCCCGCAGGGGCCGGAAGCATCAACTGTCTTGACTCGCCCTGATCGACGGGGCCTCGTCAACCCAACCGCGGCACGGTACCATCTCTCGCGTTCTGCCTTGTAGGCACGGCGCGGCATGGCCCGCGGGCGCGGCACGGCACGGCGCATGGATCGCACCCGAAAGCCCAGGCACGGCACGGCACGGCACGGCACGGCCCACGCTTCGCATGCCAGAGCGTAAGCACTGCACGGCACGCGGGCACGCCACGGTTCGGCACGGAACATTGGTCGCATTCTTGGACTTACGCGCCGCACGGCATGGCTCGCGGGCATGACACGGCACTCCAGCGGCACGCTGTTCGCATTCTGTGTCATAGGGACGGGCTCGCCTGATGCAGTTCAGACCCCTTACAACATCATTGGCCGACTGAGGAGCATCCAGGACCTGGGAACCCCAAGAGGCTCTAAAATAGAGAAACAAGCTGCAGGGCCCGCTTCTCCAAGACCTCCGCTCTTCATCTGGGACGCGCTACATTTCCTGAGCCAGCGCTGACCCGGCACGACCAGAATCATGTCACGAACCAAAGCTGGCCACACAACTGGCAACTTGCAAGAAAGCATCGATGGAACGATCCGTGCTGACGGCCGCTCCCCACGCCTGCCCGCCACCCTGGTAGTGTCACGTTTCGCGTCAGTGCCGCCTGGGAGTGCTTACGAATAGCTGAGACGGGTGGGATGTGCATGACAGGTGTAGGTCGGGCATGCCCCCCTACAGGGGGATCTTGGACGGAGAACCGAACATGCCAAACACTATTCAAACACTGTCAAACTGGTACTAAAACATCGTCTCCAGACAGACTATTTGTTGGACTATTGTTGAAGATTCCTCCTGTGGAGGGACGTGCCCGACTTGATGCCAGGTAAGGATCTGCACTGGCGATCGCCAGGCCCAGCGTGAGGACCTGACGGGAGCACCAGCGGCAGGCGCAGCGCCTCTGCTGCGCCACAGTGTGCCCGCGAGCACCACGCGCGATCGACCCCTCGGCAGCACTCGGAGAACCCTCGAGGGTACGCCACAGTGCTCCCCCTCCTCCTCCTCCTCCTCCTCGTCCTCCTCCTCCTCCTCCTCCTCCTTCCAGTCCTCCCCCTCCTCCCCCTCCTCCCCTCCTCCTCCTCTTCCTCCTCCTCCTCCTCCTCCTCATTCTCGTGTACACCACAAAGCCTGCGTGCACCACTGCGCGGCCTGCGAACACCACAATACGTGCATGCACCAGCGAGCCAGTGAGCACAACAATCAGCAATACCTGTGCGCACCACAGCGCCCACGCATTCCACAATGCCTGTGTACACCGAAGCGCATGTGTACATCGCAATGCCCATGTGCACCGCGATACCTGTATTCACCGCAGGGCCTGTGTGCACACAATCGCCTGTGTTGTGTGCACCCCAGTGCCTGTTTACATCAGTGTGCGTTCCACACAAATGCTGCAGCATCAGCACCGCACTGCGTGCACCACAGCGTCTGTTTACACCACAGTGGTGTGTCAACCATATTGCCTGTGTACACGACAAAGCCTGCGTACCCCACAACGCGTGTGCACACATCAATGACAGCGTACACAACAACGCCCGTGTACACCACAGCTGATGCTTCAGCAGCACCATTTGGTTGTTATCGCAGCGCCGTACACCACAGCGCCTGCGCAAACCACAACACCTGTGTGCATACAGCTGGCGCTGCAGCAGCACCTGTGTGCACCACAGCGCCTGTCTACGCTGTACGAGGCAATGCCTGTGACACCACACTACTGCACACACCACGAATTATGTACACACCGCCTACGTGCACCTCCAAAGGCTCCTGGAGAACATCGGACGACGTTGGTCGTCGTCGTCGTCGCCCCATCCTCCAGCCCAGACGTTGCTTGAGCCCCAGTCCTCCCCCGCGGGCGCAAATCTTGACGTCACAGGGCCCCCTCCCCTCCCAACCCCCCCCGCCGGCAGCAGAACAAAAGCACTCTGGCAGCGGATACCCCCGGATCAGCCACGGCCCGGGCCACCCCGGGCCAGCCGCGGAGCAGCTCCCCGACCCGCTTCCTCCACAGGGCATTGGAAGGAACCCAAGCCCGGAGATCTGACGATTGGTGTTTGCCATGCGGAGCCCCCGGGGTCTCGACCCTTTCCCCGGCGCCGCCTTCCCATCCTGACTCGTTTCTTGATGGTCCTGGGGCCCAGGGAGGGCCCCTGGCGGCGCTTCAACAGCGCACAGAGTGCCGTCTCGACTCATGCCAGAGCGCTGCGCGCCTGGGAACGCCCGGACCCCCCCGTCCTGAAGTCCCAAAACCGGTCCGGTGACAGGCCGCGCGGCAACTGCGCCATCCCAAGAGACCTCACCGCACTTCCCGCCACCGCACGGCCTTGGGGCCCTGCAGGCCCCGGGTCGTCCTGGCCGTCCTCGGAGCACGGCCCGAGCCCCCCACACCGCGCGGTCACACGGACTCTCGCCCGCCACCGACTCACCACAGGGTGCGGTCACCGCGCCGCCTGGGAGCCTCAGGCCCTGGCCCCGAGTCGCCTGCGCCTTGGCCCCAGCGGCGGCTCGCGTGCCCGCAGACCCCCCCAGAAGAGGGATTCACGGCACAAGCATCAAGTGTTGGCGCCCCGCGCAGACTTCGTGGATCTGCGCTGGACCCCCCCTCCCCAGCGCGCGGAGCGCGCCAGAGGCGGCGCCGGAGGCGCCGCCGGGAGGGCCAGCGCGGATCCAAGTAATCCGCGCGGAGCGTCAAAAGTTGGTGTCCATGCCGTTTTCTCTTCTTCGCCCCTCCTCAAGCTCGGCCCGAGTCCGGCAGCGCAGCCGCCTGTCACTGGGCTGCCGGACTGCTGGAGGCCTGGCGGCGGCGCCGTGCGCCCGGCCGCGGGCGCGCGCTCACACCTCGAAGTGCGACGGGCTCACGCACGAGCCCGAGGACGTGGGGCTCAGGACCTGCGCCGCGCTGGCGCGGCCCACCGCGATGGGCCACAAGAGGAGCCCACAAGACACGTGCGCGCCCAGCCACGTAGCACGGCAGGTTCGTACCGTGACGGCTTCTAGGCGTTGGCTTCTGACACCACGCGTCGGCGGCGAGCGAGGGGGGGGAAAGTGAGATGGAGGAGGCCTTCTCAGAAGGCGGCGCGACTTCGCGGAAGCCCTCGCGCCCTCTGAGAGGTGTTTTTTGTCGGTTTTCGGGGGGGGGCTATAGACGACTCCTCACCAGGCCGGGGACTTCCGAGCCTTCTGAGCAGGCCCTCGCCTCTCACCTCCGCCCCTCGCTCGCCGCCGATCTGCATTGCCACCACTGGGAGAACTGACAACATCTATATATATATATATATGTATATACAAGACTGCATTGGCACTGCGCGCCATGTACCTTGGCCCTTTGAGTTCTGCACGCAAGCGGAATGCGTGCGTGCGTACATGCGCGCATGCATCTATACATGCGAGCGTGCATGCATGCACGTTCCGTGTAAATGTCTAGGCGTATACAATATACTTACCTTGTTGTATGGGTGTATACAGCGTACATCTGTACATGTAAATTTATGTGTAAGGGTATGAACATGCATATGCAACTCGTACGGGGCATCCTCGGGCATCTTCGCTGCATGCCACGAGACCCTCAACGATTGGGTCACAATGTGAAATGTCATGGGAGCAAAATCAAAGAATGCTGGCATTCGGAAACATCGTGGGGGTGTTTTCGGAGCCCTCGTGGGCCGTTTTGGCGGCTTCGTGGGCCGTCCTGGGGCCTTCTTGGGCCGTCTTGGGGAGCTTGGGCCCGCTGGAGCACCCTTTGGACCCATCCTGGGCACTTCTGGGGACCTCCCATGGCCCATTTGGGTCTGTGCTGGGAGCCCTTGGGAGGCCTCTTGGTTCCATTATGGGCTGTCTTGGGGCTCTCGTGGGCGATCGTGGGGCCCGGCTCGGCCGTCTTGAAGCTTTCTTGGGGGCCTTTTGGGTCGTCTTGAGGCGATCTCGGGGGCTTTGAAACCGTCTTGAAAGCTGATGAAATCCGAAAGGCGAATATGCTAAAATTGTAAGTTTTACGAGGGGAACTGGACGATTTTTGTGCTTTGAAGGCCCCTTGGGAAGCTTTTTGGGGTGCCTTGGAGGTCTTTATGTTGGCATTCGGAAACACCGTGGGGGTGTTTTTGGGGCCCTCGTGGGCCGTTTTGGCGCCTTCATGGGCCGTCCTGGGGCCTTCTTGGGCCGTGTTGGATCTGCTGGAGCCCCCTTTGGACCCATCTTGGGCACTTCTGGGGACCTCCCATGGCCCATTTGGGTCTGTGCTGGGAGCCCTTGGGGGGCCTCTTGGTTCCATTATGGGCTGTCTTGGGGCTCTCGTGGGCGATCGTGGGGCCCGGCTCGGCCGTCTTGAAGCTTTCTTGGGGGCCTTTTGGGGCGTCTTGAGGCGATCTCGGGGGCTTTGAAACCGTCTTGAAAGCTGATGAAATCCGAAAGGCGAATATGCTAAAATTGTAAGTTTTACGAAGGGAATGGGACGATTTTGTGGTTTGAAGGCCCCTTGGAAAGCTTTTTGGGGTGCCTTGGGGGTCTTTATGTTGGCATTCGGAAACATCGTGGGGGTGTTTTCGGGGCCCTCGTGGGCCGTTTTGGCGCCTTCATGGGCCGTCCTGGGGCCTTCTTGGGCCGTCTTGGGGAGCTTGGGCCCGCTGGAGCCCCCTTTGGACCCATCCTGGGCACTTCTGGGGACCTCCCATGGCCCTTTTGGGTCTGTGCTGGGAGCCCTTGGGGGGCCTCTTGGTTCCATTATGGGCTGTCTTGGGGCTCTCGTGGGCGATCGTGGGGCCCGGCTCGGCCGTCTTGAAGCTTTCTTGGGGGCCTTTTGGGGCGTCTTGAGGCGATCTCGGGGGCTTTGAAACCGTCTTGAAAGCTGATGAATCCGAAAGGCGAAAATGCTAAACTTGTAAGTTTTACGAAGGGAATGGGACGATTTTTGTTTTTTGAAGGCCCCTTGGAAAGCTTTTTGGGGTGCCTTGGGGGTCTTTATGTTGGCATTCGGAAACATCGTGGGGGTGTTTTCGGGGCCCTCGTGGGCCGTTTTGGCGCCTTCATGGGCCGTCCTGGGGCCTTCTTGGGCCGTCTTGGGAGCTTGGGCCCGCTGGAGCCCCCTTTGGACCCATCTTGGGCACTTCTGGGGACCTCCCATGGCCCTTTTGGGTCTGTGCTGGGAGCCCTTGGGGGGCCTCTTGGTTCCATTATGGGCTGTCTTGGGGCTCTCGTGGGCGATCGTGGGGCCCGGCTCGGCCGTCTTGAAGCTTTCTTGGGGGCCTTTTGGGGCGTCTTGAGGCGATCTCGGGGGCTTTGAAACCGTCTTGAAAGCTGATAAAATCCGAAAGGCGAATATGCTAAAATTGTAAGTTTTACGCAGGAAATGGGACGATTTTTGTGCTTTGAAGGCCCCTTGGAAAGCTTTTGGGGTGCCTTGGGGGTCTTTTGGGCCGTCCTGACGCAATTGGAGTCCCTCTTGGAGCGCTCTTGTGCTGTCTGGGGTCTCCCCTGAGCCTTTCTGATGACCCCTCGGATCGCTCTGGGTCTGCTGGCAAAGCGTTTGTGGAGACCCGGAAAGCCGGGTGACCTTTTCCAAGGACGTCCAAGGGAGCCCGAGAACCCCAGATCCCGGGGGTCCAGTTTTTTTTTGGGGGGGGTGGGTTTCCCCCCCCCCCCCCCCGGGCTTGTAAAAATATAGGAAGAGGAATCTATATACCGATGTCCCTGCTCCCCGGGCCTCTCCTGGGGCGCGTTCCGGCCAAGAGTTCGAGGCGAATCCAGCCGTG
>CAUYUJ010019048.1:618336-623336 GCA_963575745.1 Prorocentrum cordatum
GCGGCGCAAACGTCGCTGGCAAGCCACGCCCTGAGGCACGGGAGCCCCTTGCGGATCGACCCAGCATAGGAGGGGGTGGAGCTAGGTCGGGCACGTCCTCCTGCAGGCGGATGTTGGACGAACTTTCAAACAGATGCAAGACAGATTTCAAAATAGTCAAAACATCGCCCCCATACTGTTTGATTTTTCTATGTTGAAATATTCCTCATATAGAGGGACATGCCCGAATTAAGAGTAGGGTCAAGGATGGGGTTGAGGTTGAGAGAGGGAGAACCAGGCACATACACCGATCCTGGCGAGGCCCATCCTTAGCCGAGGATCGGTGCATGCGCCCTCCTGGCCCCGAGACGCGCGAAGCGAGGTGATCTTCGCGCAACCGCGGGCGGCTCAGAGAATGGGCCTGGCCACGACAGGCTTGCGTGCAGAGCTTTCGCGCGCTCGACGACGGGTCTGGTCACCGTTTCTGACGGCGCCGCCGATACATCCTGTTCACGGCGTCGGATGCCGAGGGATCCTGAGGGGACAGCAGGGGGGGGGACTGGCTCGGGGTGGAAACGTCGACCTGAAATCGGCGATGCGTCGCGGATAGCTCGGCGATAGGCCCCAGATAGCGAAACCGCACGGTCTTGGGCGGAACGGGACATCGGGCCCCTATCGGCGATCCATGGGCGATTGGGGGTCAAAGCGGGTCAGAGCAGTCCCCCCTGAGGCCAGGAGGAGGAGGAGGAGGAGGAGGAGGAGGAGGAGAAGAGGAGGAGAGGGAGGAGGAGGAGGAGGAGGAGGAGGAGGAGGAGGAGGAGGAGGAGTTAAGGTACCCTGAGGAGGAGGAGGAGGAGGAGGAGGAGGAGGAGGGGGTTCCCCCTGGTGGTGCGGCCCCCCCTCCCCGCTCGAGACATCCCCGCTCCACTCGGGGGGGCATCGTGGAGCTCCTCTCGCCCAAGGTTCTCCCCCTGGCAGAGGCGTCGCTCCTCTGCCCAGCGGAAAACCCAAACAAAATCATCGTGGCGACCAAACCAGGTAGCTTCCAACCCGTAACTACCTCAGCATGGTCGCAGACCCACATTAGCCAAAACACGATGCCACGGTGACGTTGCTCTCGTGTACCTCCCTCGCTGGTGGTGGCGTCACCGTTCGGTTTTGGGACCTCGGGGTTCCAGTCGACCGAGACGTCCTCGGAGAACGACTCAAATCCTGAAACGGTGCGGTGACCCCGAATCCCCACTGATTCACCACACGGTGCCCCCTTTGGGGGAGGGGCCCGAACGCCGCCCGCGTCGTGCATTACGACGTCACGACCAGTGCCCCGGACAACATATCCAGGCGTCAACGTTCGACCCCAATCGATATGTTAAAGTCCTGGGGCCAGGAAAAGGCCCCCCGAAGGAACGGCGCGATGCCGCATGGTCCTCTCCTCGACGTGCCTGGCCCGACCCCAGGGCCCTCGGCGACGGCCGCGGTCTCACTTCCGTTCAGCTCGGTGGCGAACGAGGGGGAGAAGAAAGAGGAGGCCTTCTCAGAAGGCGGCGGGGTTTCTCAAAAACCCTCAGGCTTTCTGAAAAGGCCCGCCCCCTCTCACTTCCCCCCGGGGTGGTCGTCGATCAGTGCTCCACGAGGCACTCTGACGGCTCCCGAGCTCGCAAGAAGTACCCTCGCTCCGAAGCGGACATCCCCAATGGCTTCGTTGGCCCCAAGGGCGGCGACCATGTCCATATCCGCGCCCTCGCGGTCAGAATTCGTTGGGACAAGATCCCGTGTATATGCGGTCGGATGGATACGTTTCGCGCGGGGCACCCGCGAACCGCCCCATGGGGTCGCGGCCCAAGGGACTGGCCCGCGAGGCAGTGGATGTGGACATGTTTCCCGCCTTCGATGGGGTACACTTTCCCTCCGCGCACACTGAAGCAATCCCACAGCACCGAGCATGTGCTGCACGCCCTCCATCATTCGCGAGGCGTCGATTCGGCCCTGGTGAACGGCGGCACGCCCACGGGGAAAGGCACAGGGGGCGGGCCTTCTAAGAAGGCTCAGAAGGCCTTCTCTCGCACTTTGAAAAACTGTCCAAACCTTCTCCGAAGCCACAAAGGCTTCCCTGAAGGCAGGATGGTTCCTGAGAAACCCCGCCGCCATTCAAGAAGACCCGCCCTCCCCGTGTTCTTCCCTCATAAGGCGCGCCGCCGGTTCACCTCGCCAGCTGTCGGCTTGCCGCTGACAGCCCCCCAGAGTGAGAACGGGTGCGCGGGCGGATCTGCAACTCGATTGCCTTTTTAATGAGAGGCCCAAAGAAGACAAAAACTCACTTCGCCAAAACTTTGACAGCTCGTCCATAGATTACATCTGGAGGGGCCCGGCTGGCCAGACTGGGGGCCAGCGCCCCCAAATATTACACATCCAAGGAACACAGTATGGGTTGCGAAACGCCTGTTTTGTCATAAGTTCAGTTTTGCATCTCAGACGTGCGGATGCCACGACAGTGGACACCCTAACAGTCCGATCATTCAGTTTTAGATGCGTTTGAACTGTAAGAAAATGTTCCCCGCCCCACAAACAAAAACATATTCAGAGCATGTTTACAGCATGTGTCAGACATGTTTTAGACATGTGGAAGTTATTTGGCAACATGCTTCCTCTCCGTAGATCGTCCCCCGCAATCTCAGACTGAACGCGTCGGGACTCGAATAGACGCCGAATCGGTGCTGCCGCCATCGGCCAACTCCCTGGAGCATGGAGAGCTGGTCGAGTCGATCAGCGGCTCGGGCCAGAGTGCAGCGCGCATTGGTGTGCAGAGCGGGCGAGCGAGATCCGGCGCGCGGAAGTCCGCACCCATGGAGGGCTGACGGGCACAGAAGACATGCACCGCGCCAGAGTGCCTCTGAAACCGGCATTTCCCTCAATCGGTCCACCGCTTGTGCGACCGTCCTTGCGGCCGAAGGCCAATGGGGCGCCACTGACGAAGCTTCTTTGGCTACCTGACAGATGTGGAAGATCAATCTTCTCACGGAGCGCGGCTTTGCGGCTTCGCTGCAATACGACCCATGATTAACATCTGGCCTATTCATAGACGGACGGTCTCCGCTTTGTGCGTGGCCCGCACGAGCATGTCCACCCACGGCTCTAGCTCCTCGTCGCCGGCTTGACCCAAGCGCCAGTTCTGGGGTTGCGAAGATTTTTTGTAACATCCGTCGCCGTTCGCTTTAAAGCCGCTTCTCTCTCTCTCTCTCCGTTGTCATGGTCCAGCAGCCACTTCCGTGAAGCACTGTAGAGGTGGCAACAGCGTCGAAAAGCTTCAGCCGAGACGCAAAATAATTATGCTTGTGGAAAAATAAGAGAACGAGAGCTTGTATCCAGCCGGCGTGATATTTCAGCGCCGTGGAACTCTTCGAAGCGCAGGAACAAGCCGATATACGCACTGCCAGACTCACGCGGGCCGACGTCGACATTTCCCTCCCCCACCGTCACGCGCGACTGTCGGAGATCGCCTTTGCGGTTCTGCGCGTTGGAAAAATCTTCGTTTCCCCAGATGGAGTTTAATCCAGGTTCACAGGCCGCTTGGCTCATCTCCACCAGCAGTTGCTTGATTTGCGCCCTTGTCGCCCTCATTAATCAGACATCGTCTGGAAACCTCAAAGGCGCCATCAAGCTTCACTCCAAACCGCGTCGCCAATCGGTAGTCTTTGAGTTCGCGCATCACGGCGGCCGGGGGGTCACCTTCTTGAACAACCTTATATTTATATTCATATATATATATACACAAAATAAGCGTTCCTCCACGACTCTAGCGATTCGCCCCCTCCTGTCGAATTTCTGGTGAAGATCCTGGCCACTATCTCGAGCCGATACTCCCCCCCACCGTTGAACACACGCATCGGCAACGACGCTCGCAGTATCAGCCGCCTTTCCACTCTTCGTTTTTTGACCTGTTCCTTCACGTTCACGGTAGTTACAAGCGCAGTACGTATTGCAGATGCTTCCCCGTCAGGCACCCGGCGCCCCTCCTTGTTCGGATCGGCATGCAAATCCGCATCGGAAACAACAAATGGAGAATGACTTGCCCACCGGCGTGGCGCGCGCATCGCCGTTGTTATCTTCTCGCGTTCGTGGCATCATTTGTCAACGTCATGGATCTGGACGACCCCACGGCGCTGTTCCAAAATGGTCGCGATGCGCGAGCGTTTTGCCCACTCTCCCCCGCCCGCAATTCCTTTTGCATGCGTTTCAGGGTTTCCCGCAGAGGTCTGCGGTCATTTCTCCCTGGGCCGCTTTGGCCTTCCTCCTTTCCTTGATGGCTCCACGAATCGAGGGCGGCAGCTCCTGTTTCTTCTTCGAGACAGGCTCCGTCGCTGCACGCCCCTGCGTTGCCTCGCTGAGAGCGCGGCCAATGGCAGGGCGCACTGTTACTGCAGCCGCCTCGTCGCCAGCCCCGCTACCCAACTCCACAGAACCGCCGTGGCCAAATTTTCTAATTTCCGCGCGTCGGACAAAAGCCAATCGATATGTCATGTCTCCTTTTTGTTTGCGTGTTTAGTGTAATTCCAGGGAGGTGCACTGACAATTTGACCGCCCTGCGGGCCACCCTCTTTCCAATGCCACCATTTGCTTCCGATTCTTTTGCGCGACCCATGGCCCTCGCATCCACGCAGGAATAGTCAATATGTTTTTGGCGGCGGTTTGCACATGTGCGCCCAGATCATGGACAATGTTTTGAGGGAAGACGTATTCGTGATCGATTGGTGTTCTGAGGCCGCCCATCCGACAACATGTTCCCTCGTGGGCTTCGGCCCCCCATACTCTCCGAAGCAACGCCAGTTCCTCTAGAGCACATTTTCCCCACGACCACAATCCAACCGCCAGCAAATATGAAAGTGATTCTCCCCAGCAGCTACGGACGTCAGCTCCGAAAACTTGTCGCCGATCTTCTCCGCGCCGTCGTCGTCGCCCCATGGGTGCGGCTTGCATACAGACGCAAACTGCAAAAAAAACACCTTCCGATATCCACGCCTGCC
>CAUYUJ010019048.1:628336-635836 GCA_963575745.1 Prorocentrum cordatum
CGAGGTCCCTGGGCGGCGGAGGTCCTTTGGTGGCCAGCTTCCAGGCGTCACCGCTACGGGAGGGGAGGGGCGGGCGGGGGTGGCACGAGTGACCCCCGGAGGCAACGCGTGTAATGATACGAGTAGGGTGCGAGCTAGGAATAACAATAACAGCAGCAGGGGCAATATGAGTAGCCGTACGAACACTAACAAACATAACAGTACTCAAGATAATGACACTGGTAATGATAATGATGATGGTGCTACTCATTATACGGCGATGCCAGAGACGATTGATACTCGGCATGGTGGATAATACAGTTCGGCCTCGCTGCCCCACACCGCCAACCAAAAGTGTCTTGGCCGGAGATCACCAACACTGGGGACCAACGGAGGTGTATGTAATGATATCCGCGGCACAGGGTTGTTAGTTCCCACAGGCTTTGCTACTTGATGAGCGACACCTGGCAACGCGCCAGAAGAGGTCCAGCCTGAGGCCGCATTCACCCGTAGATGCTGCGGAAGGAAGAGAAGGGGAGTGGAAGAGGGGTGAGTGAAGAGTGTGAAGGAGAGCACTGGAACCGTCACCGAGGCCTCGCAGATAGCCCATACTCCAGAGAAGGAGAACGAGAAGAGAAGGAGGAGGGGGGAAACGAGCCGAGGAGATTCGGAAGGAGGGAAAGGGAGGAGGACGAAATATTGGAATGAAATGGGCGTCAATGACAAAGTCGTATGACGGAGGGAGAAGGAACAGAGAAGGAGGGAGAAGGAGGAGGAGGAAGAAGGGAAGGAGGAGGAGGAGGAGGAGGAAAAGGAGAGGATGAAGACGATAGGAGAGGGCCTTCTCCCTTGGTTCACCGACGTCCCACAAGGAACACAAACACCAGAAGAGGAGTGCGAGGGGAGGAGGAGGAAGCGGAGGAAAGAGGCGAGAGGAGGAGGAGGAGGAAGTAGTCGTCCAGCGCAGGAGGAGCGGGAGCGGGAAGATTTAACCGACGTCCCGTGTTTGCTTGAAGGACTGATACAATTGCCCAGACAAGAACGATATGAGCCACATTACGTGGACTTCAATGTGTTTGGAGTTAATTTCAAGTCGTCGCAGTGCCTTTAAATGCACTCAAATGGTACTGAAATACTACAAGCGTGTCTAGATCACATAAGGGCACGACGACCACGATATCCCCAATCACGCAATAGAGCCACACATTTGTCAGAAACCAAATTAGGCAGCGTCAAATGCTTATGGGACTTATCCAACTTATGTTTTACTTATCTAACTTGTTTATTTCCTCAATCTCCCTTGTAGAACATCGTCGTCGTCGTGTTCGCGTGACCTTCCCCCTCCTCCTGTGCATTCTTCCTCGTTCCTTCGCCCGCCGCCTCCTCCTCCCCCCCCCCTTCTCCTCCCCCCATCGCCCTTTTTTTCCCCCTTTCCAGATTGCGCCCCGCCCCCGCTCCCCCTTCTGAGGCGCCCAGGAGACAGCGGGGCATCCGCTCAGACCAGCGCCCGCCACGCGAGGGAGGAGGAGGAGGAGGAGGATGACGACGAGGAGGAGGAGGAGGAGAAGGAGGAACGAGGCACGATGGGGATGTTTGGTGCATGATGGCTGTATTTTTTTGCCACGCAGCGGAAGGGCCGCTAGCACCACTAGAACAACACAACGTACTCATCGAGGACACTCTGGTGCCAAGCGTGGGCCTCACGGGCATCTCTTACCAACGCTGCGCATACATTGCGAGTCAAACGGAACGTATTACTCGAGGGGGTCGCTGGGCCAATCGGCACCATCTCTTGCAACAGTAAGATCAACTCACCCCCGTCGAGGGCACACGCTGCAACTTTCCCACACCGCTCCCCCACCAGGGCAATATCACCAACATGGAACTCCACACCCTCCATGCAGACGGCCCTGGACACCTGCGCATTTGGATACTCGTGGATTGAACCAACACGGCCGAGCAAACCATCCTTAAAATGAGCACCGCCTTCGCACAATTGATTGTATTGCCGCGTGAAAAGAGATGCGGACACAGATCGTTCCCATACTTCCGTGTTCTTGATACTCTCTGCCACCTTCTTAACTTGGAGGTTAAGCCTTTCCACCACGAACATATCCACCACGCACCCGTCCCTGAGAAATTGGGAAGGGACGTGAAAGGACGCGTGGTGTTTGGGAATAACTGTTGCTTCGCCGTACGCGAGCTGGTGCTTGACACTGTGCCCCTTAAGGGCAGCAGGCAATTCCCTGGCCGCTCTCTCGAACACCTCCCCCGAAGACCGCTTGCACACTAAACATAAATCAAGGAGGCGGCACGCTGCCACGAACGATCCCCGTTCCCTTTTTAGCCGAGGGTCGTGCACTAAGTTCGTTTCATGTAGTGGCGCATGATGGCGTAAAGGCTAGGATATTCTGAGGCCTTGCAGATTACCTTTTGTTTTTCCTCGTTGTGATCGGAGAATGCGTGGTGTAATCCCGTCAGCCCGTGGGGCTCGAGTGGCCTCGAGGGTGGATCTGGCGAGCGCCCGCCCCCCTCCCCCCCCCCCCCTCTCCCCCCTCCAAGGAGGAGCGCGGAGGCAACGCGAGGCCCAGGGCAAGCTCTGGAGGGGCCCGAGAGGCCATGGGTCCGTCAAATTGGGGGAGTGGGAAGGGGGAGAGCAAGGGGGAGAGCAGTAATCTCGTCGCCCTGCGATGGCACAGGAAAGGCTCAAGACGGCCCCAACAGAGGCCCCGAGGGGGAGGGGGGGGGGGCAGAGTCTCACACCGCCAAAGGGGAATCAGCGGGCTAGGGTCTCGCAGCTTTGTTTCCGTTGGGCAGAAAAAAATTATCCTGGCGAAGGACCCAACCATATGCAATTGTGAATACTGCAAGTGTGAATATCTTCTCGGTGGAGCCCCCTACGGGGCCACGAAACGTACGAGGGGTGTGCCGAAATGGGTGTGCGGGGCGCATGCGGGCACACCCACTGGGGCCTTCGGTGGAGCTCTTTATGGGGCCAAGAAACGTGTGAGGGGCGTGCCGAAATGAGTGTGCGGGACGCATGCGGGCACACCCACTGGGACCTTCGGCGGAGCTCCCTATGGGGCCACGGAGCGCGTGAGGGGCGTGCCGAAATGGGTGTGGCTGACGCATGCGGGCGCGGGCACTGGGGCCTTCGGCGGAGCTACCTATGGGGCCACGAAACGTGCGAGGGGTGTGCCGAAATGGGTGTGGCTGACGCATGCGGGCGCGGGCACTGGGGCAATCGGTGGAGCTCCTTATGGAGCCGCGAAACGTGTGAGGGGTGTGCCGAAATGGGTGTGGGTGACGCATGCGGGCGCGGGCGCTGGGGCCTTCGGTGGAGCTCCCTATGTAACCACGAAGCGTGTGAGGGGTGTGCCGAAATGGGTGTGGATGACGCATGCGGGCGCTGGCACTGGCGCCTTCGGTGGAGCTCCCTATGGGGCCACGAAACGTGTGAGAGGTGTGCAGAAATGTGTGTGGGTGACGCATGTGGGCGCGGGCACTGGGGCCTTCGGTGGAGCTCCTTATGGAGCCACGAAACGTGTGAGGGGTGTGCCGAAATGGGTGTGGGTGACGCATGCGGGCGCGGGCACTGGGGCCTTCGGTGGAGCTCCCTATGGAGCCACGAAACGTGTGAGGGGTGTGCCGAAATGGGTGTGGGTGACGCATGCGGGCGCGGGCATTGGGGCCTTCGGCGGAGCTTCTACTATGGGGCCACGAAACGTGTGAGGGGTGTGCCGAATTGTGTGTGGGTGACGCATGCGGGCGGCAGGCACTGGGGCCTTCGGCGGAGCTCCTATGGGGCCACGAAACGTGTGAGGGGTGTGCCGAAATGGGTGTGGGTGACGCATGCGGGCGCGGGCACTGGGGCCTTCGGTGGAGCTCCCTATGGAGCCACGAAACGTGTGAGGGGTGTGCCGAAATGGGTGTGGGTGACGCATGCGGGCGCGGGCACTGGGGCCTTCGGCGGAGCTCCCTATGGAGCCACGAAACGTGTGAGGGGTGTGCCGAAATTGGTGTGGGTGACGCATGCGGCGCGGGCACTGGGGCCTTCGGCGGAGCTCCCTATGGAGCCACGAAACGTGTGAGGGGTGTGCCGAAATGGGTGTGGGTGACGCATGCGGGCGCGGGCACTGGGGCCTTCGGTGGAGCTCCCTATGGAGCCACGAAACGTGTGAGGGGTGTGCCGAAATGGGTGTGGGTGACGCATGCGGGCGCGGGCACTGGGGCCTTCGGTGGAGCTCCCTATGGAGCCACGAAACGTGTGAGGGGTGTGCCGAAATGGGTGTGGGTGACGCATGCGGGCGCGGGCACTGGGGCCTTCGGTGGAGCTCCCTATGGAGCCACGAAACGTATGAGGGGTGTGCCGAATTGGGCGTGGGCGACGCATGCGGGCGCGGGTACTCGGGCCTTCGGCGGAGCTCTTATGGGGCTACGAAGCGCTGCATTGGGTGGGTGAAACGCAGGGAAGAGGGGGAGGAGGGGGGGGGAGGGAGGAGGAGGAGAGGAGGCGGAGGAGGAGAGGAGGAGACGCGGGCCACCGTCTCTTCAAAACGAGGACCCAACACCACAGGATGGTTGGGAAAAACCTAGAGCGAGCCTGATAACGGCCCAAAGCGGGCGCGAATGGACCCCGCGCCCTGCACGGTCGTTTCGCCCTCTCGCCCTTCCACTTCCGATGGGTCCCTGCGAATCGTTAAATGGGCTGGCTGGGAGTCGCGAAGCGTCAACGATTCCGAATGTTTCACGCCGCGCCTCTTCGGAAATGCCCAATCTGCCCTCATAATGTCTCTCCAGAACGAAAAACGCAAACCAATGCTCTCACACGACGTCGAAAACAATGAGCACTCCTTAGAGAATGTCCCGTGCGCGAGAAGATTGTGGACCCAATCGGTACGAATCGCCGAAAACAAATCAACATTTTGACACAGAAGGGCGTCTGCCATCAACCCGTGGGGGTTTGGGTTGAACCCAAGACCCTGCACCATTTCTTTGAAGAATGCTTGCGTGATTTCGTTGCGGTCCCTCTGGCCCTTCAAGCGGAGCAAAACCTCCATGAGCTCTATGACCTTGGCATTGTCTAGAGGGCGAAACTCACTTGCTTCTGCACAACAAATGCTCACGTTACCAGCAAGAAGGGGGACGTGTTTTTTCCAAACGTTTTCACAGAATATACATGGTTTGTGTGATGACGTCCCCCCCCAGTCAAAAGTCATGCGAAGCCCGTCTAAATCTGTTAGAATGATCGACACCTCAGCATGCAAGTGAAACACCTGCCCGTGCAACATGAGCGGGCAGCCCGCTGTCTTAAACGAGAGGGGACCGTCCACAAGCATGTGCAGCAGATCCCTGAACAATCGAGGCCATCCACCAACGACGGACTTGATTACAATTGAGCGGCAAAGAGCGAATGTCATCCACGTCAGCTCGTGGCACAACGCGGTGGGGCCTACTTCCATGAAGTTGAAACTAACGACCATTGTCTTGCGCCTGTTCGAGGGCTTCTTTTTGTCCCCCGTCGTAAACTCATCGAGTCCTATGATTAATTTCCAAGGTGAGTCGGCACAACATGGCGCGGCCCTCGCGGCACGCGCATGCAGCTCTTGAAACTCAGCCGAAGCTGAAACCATTTCTTGCAACAACAACGAGGGCTCAGAGACCTCCCATTTGAATTCGCCACCTTCTTCCAAATCAACGTTGAAAACACGAGCCACGCGATTCAAAATGATTTGGTTTGCTTTTGCTAGCGTGGATTTGCCAACTACCTGGTCGTCCAACTTTGCTAAGATCTTGCTCAACCCATCAACTGTGGCGCACCCCGAATGCAACAACGATTGCGCCTTCAAACGCTTGGCTGCCATCGGGGCTCTCGAAGGGCCTCATCGGTTCGAGCCCCCAGGGCCTCGAGCCAACAGCGGCTACGCACGATCGTGCCATGCATGCATCGTCACCTCGCGACTGCTCGAGCCGTCGCGAGGTGACGATGCGTGCATGCGGCCCAGATGCTTCTTGCGATGGCCATCGTCTTGGATCGTCTTGGGTCGTCTTGGGAGGGAGGAGATGAGGTTCTTTCCAATCGCAGAGAAACTAAACGCCGAGGCACCCCATTGCCACGGCGTTGCGCTTTCAAGCGGCAGGCGCCGCCCGTCTGAAAAGCCAGGGCCCGACAGTTGTGCATCCTCCTGCTTCTCCTCCTTCTCCCCCTCCTCCTCCTTCTCCCCCTCCTCCTCCTCCTCCTCCTCTTCCTCCTCCTCCTCCTCTTCCTCCTCCTCCGAGGTGTCATCATTCTACTCCTCCTCCCCCCCTCCTCCTCCTCCTCCTCCTCGTCCTCCTCCTCCTCCTTCTCCTCCTTGTCCTCATCCTAGCCCGCCACCTTCTTTCACCGCGCCGCCCTCGGCGGCTGGCCTAGAGCCCAGCTCGAGCTGGGATGGCGCGTTCAGAACGTGCCCGCCTGGCGGATCAACGTGCGCACCGCCCCCAGCTTGCGCTTCACGTCGGCCAGGTAGCTCTTGATCGCCTTGACGTCGGGGCAGTGGCGGATGGTGCGATCGCTGTCGCCGCGGATGATCGCCTCGACGTCATTGTAGATGTCCTGGACCTTGATGTTGTCCTCCTCGACGGTGGTGCGAACGTTCGGCGGCATCCCAGCGAAGTTGGGGTTGCCGACGATGGTTGCCAAAGAGTCGCGCATCTCCTGGACCTTGCCCCTCACAGACTCAGCACCTTTCAGGGCCTTCGCGGCTTGCTTCTTGGCGGCGGCCTCCAGGAGTTTGGCCTGCTTCTCGCGCTCCTTCTCCTTCTTTGCCTTTCTTGAGTCCTTCTCTTTTTTGCTCTTCTTGTCCGTGCGGCTCTTCCTCTTCTTCTTGTGGCGCCTGCTATCGGAGGAACTGCTGTCGGAGGAACTCTCCGACTTGTCGGATTCGGCGCCAGCAACTTTAGCCCGCTTGCCGCCTCTCTCCGCCACGTCCTCGCGGCGCTTGCCCTTCTTTCCTGCCGTGCCCGCCGAGTAGATCGGGACGCGGTAAGTGTTCGTGAACATGCGGTCGGGGCGGATGTCCCACGGATGAGACATGTCCTTGATGGTATCCGTGTCGAACCCGCGGGTCGCCCACGCGCTCAGCGGCAAGAACTCACCGCCTTCCGCATACCACTCGGTGTGCTCTTCGAACCCCTTCATGTACTCGCGGAAGTGGGCGACGACGTCCTTGGCGGTGGTGATGTCCCGCACGCCGTTGTAAAACAGCTTCTTGGCCTCGTCGTCGAGGGCGGAGAATTCTGCTGTCGGCCACTCCCCCAGCTCCCTGCTGAGCTGTGTGATCTTGCACGCGCAGCGCGGGCATCTGAAATTGCCCCGCCCCTTGCTGCGCGGCCTGACCTTGTCGTCCAACTGGACCTCGCAGCCGCAGTCCGAGCAGTGCATGCGGAGGTCGTCAATGAACGTCGGCCGACTCGTGGCCACGGGCGCCTTGGGGCGCCCCGCGCGCGAATGGCAAGGCAAAGTGACGAGGGGCGCCTCTC
>CAUYUJ010019048.1:640836-644331 GCA_963575745.1 Prorocentrum cordatum
GCGGCGAGCCTCCTCTCCTCCATCATCTTCATCGCGTTCTGCACGGAGTCCTTGAGGGGGACCCTTGGGGGGGGGCGACGGGCTGATCACCAGGTGCGGCTGGCTGGTCTCGATGGCGCTGGGGCGTGACCTGGATGGCGCCATGGTCGGGCGCCGACTCTGGCTGGGGCAGAGGCGCCATGCGACTTTCATGGTGCCCATCGGCCTGGTCCAGCGGCGGCGCAAGGTCGCCGCGCTGCTGGTGTGGCGACGGAGCGCTCTGCTGGCGGTGGTGGTCTGGCGTCAACAGCTGTAACCGATTCGAGCTCGGGCGTCCACCAGCACGCGCGCCCTGGGAGAACACTTCCAGGTTCTCGAGGAGGCCGTTCCCAGCGCCGCCGCTGCCTGGGGCCGCAGCGCCACCGCGATTGCCCGCCACGAGCTGCATCGCGTTTATGGCAAAGGCCTGCATCTGCTGCATCTGCTGCTGCGACTGGAGCAGCATCTGCCTGATGTCCGACTGCGGCTCGATGGGGGCAAGCGCCGGGGATGTCGCGCTAGACTGTGCGCCGCGCTGGAAGTCCAGCTCGGGTCCCGAGCCGCGGCACCTGTAGGAGTTGTCGATATCGAGCAGCCTCTTCATGTTGAGCGGGCACCTCGTGGGCCCATCGCCAGGCCTGGTGCTGAACGCTTTGTTGTACGCGGCAGGGTAGAGCGTGGCGAACTCGTCTGGCAGAGGAGGCAGTGTGTCGGTACGCTGATCCATCATCAGCCTCGGCGTCTTGTCTGCAATGCGCCTGTATTCTCTCTTGACGTAGAGGAACTGCTTTTTCTTCTGAAAGAACGACATCGGGTCCACAGAAGGGTCGCAAAGCATAAGCCAGAGCGAAGTCATTAGCTTGTTCGAGTATTCGCACACGTTGCGCCCCCCGAGGCGGATCACACGCGAAATGATGAGAGACAGGATCGCCGACGAAGACGGATTCTCCTCTAGCATCTTCTTCCATTCGGCCTCCGTGAAAAAGTCCACGAAGCTCGTGTACTGCTGGCCAATGTTGCCAGTGGTGCTCTGGCGCGGCGCAGGTGATGCCACGAGCAGGGACATGATCTGGGCGTCGTGGCCGTCGAACCAGTTCACCTGGCTGGACATCAGAGCCAGGGTTGCTTTCTCATCTGGGTTGAGCTGCGCGCGCTGGAGCATGTAGACCACGGCGTTGGCCTGGGCCTTGGATAGCTGCTCGTGCCGCGCCCCGCTGAGGTCTGCCAATGCAGACCTGACTGCGCCAAGCCGTATCCGCAACGTCGGCGCGTCTGACGTGGCGCGCAGAAAGCGGAGTAGCCGCTGAGCTGAGTTAACCAGCTGAGCCAACAAAAACGGCTGAGGTGGAACGGCTGAAGCGGAGAAGCCGCTGGGGTTAGCCAAAAACGGCAGGGCTTGGGAATGGCAGGGCGAAGCGGATAAGCCGCTGAGGGGCCCGAATGATGGAGGAGGGGGGCGGGGGGAGGGGTGGGGGGAGGGGGCGGGGGGCGTGCGCCCCATCAACAACCACGTAACATGAATACTACCCCCCTCTTCCTCTCAAGTTGCATGCTAGGTATTTGGCCCCCGCCGCGCGTTCTGCGCAAGGGGAGGGGCCCTCGAACGCCAAGGGGGCCAAACTGTTCACGGGGCCCCGCCCACCCCGCGAGATGGGACAAACGCGATGGGGGGAGGAGGGAGGGTGCGGCCGCTGCAGTGACACTGCTGGTGATGGCGCTGTGTGTCAGGATCATGGCAACGCTGGTGGTCGTACTGGTTGTGATGGTGCTGATGTCGATTGTGGTGATGACAGTTGGGTGCCCCCCGTCTAATATGGTGGCTGTGGTCATGATGTGCATGATGCTGTTGATTGAAAGGCTGACCACCACCTGTCGCGATGGCAACAAGCGAGGAAATGTAGGTGATGGTAATGAAGGTGACGGATACGACAAGTGCGAATATGGCAGTTGCGCCAATGATGTTGATTAAATCCGAGAGCCGTGCTGTCCACGGAGCTCTTACGCCGTCGCACAACAGGGGCGGGCGACGTCCACTGGCCTAGAAGCTGTACGAAACCCAGAAGTCAGTCTTCCGCAAGTGGTACCTGCTGAGCTCAAAACCCCTGCCCGACACCGCTGAAAACTTGTCACCGCCAACAGAGTGCACGACGCCAACCTCGTCGACCTGGAGCTGCGAACCCGTCTTGAGGACCCAGATGCACGGCTCTGGCGGGCCGATGAAGACCCCGTCGGGAAGAACGATCGGTGGCACCTTGTACTTCTTCTGCGCTGGCGGGTCCGTCGAGCTGCTCGTCTTCGGCTTGTTCGTCTTCGGCTTGTTCGTTTTCGGCTTGTTCGTCTTCGGCTTGTTCGTCGTCGGCTGGTCCGTCGAGCGCACCGTCTTCGGCTGGTCCGTCGAACTGTTCGTCTTCGGCTGGTCCGTCGAGCGCGCCGTCTTCGGCTGGTCCGTCTTCGGCTGGTCCGTCGAGCTCGGCGTCTTCGGCTGGTCCGTCGAGCGCGCCGTCGTCGGGCTGGGCGTCGGGCTGGGCTTATTCGCCACGACCACTGGCTTGGCCTGCTGCCCAGTGAACTGCGCGAGCTTCTTCCGAGCGTAGCGCAGCTGAGCTCGAAGGTTTCTTACATCGCGCTTCTTGGCCTTGAGCTGCATGGCCAGAATCGCGGCGGTCGCGCCGATCGGCGCGCCCGCGTAGAGACGCGGGAGAGGCGCCAGGGCCACGGGCATGAGAGGTGAGAGGTTGAAAGGTGAGAGGTGGGAAGTGAAAAGGTGAGAGGTGAGAGGTTGAAAGACGCAGAGCGGATGCGCCGCTGGTTAACCTTGGCTCAAGCTTAAACGGCGGCAGTATACGCCGATGAAAGAGCGGGAAGCCCGCTGGATGAAAATGAAAAAGCGGAAAACCCGCTGGATGATAATGAAATGGCGAGCGAGGAGAAAGAGGGGGGGGAGGACGCGGAGGAAGAGGATGAGGATGAGGAGGAGGAGGGGCAGGAGGAGGAGGAGAAGGAGGCGGGGAAAAAGGAGGACGGGGGAGGAGGGGCGGCACTTGGGAGGACGCACAGGCAGAGGAGGAGGAGGTGCTGGGGGAGAGGCAGGACACAAAGGCCGCCACGCCACTTAGGGGAGCTGTAGGTATGATTTTGACGCAAGGCCCGATACGAGCTCCCGAACGCGGTCGACAACGGGGGCAGGGGGGGGGGGGTTGTGGGGGCGTTGACGAACTGACCCAGGAAGCGAACGCAAAGCGTGAGCAGTTTTGAAAAGCATCCGCCCTCCATCGTCGGCTTCGCCAGCTAAATCGTAAACCTTCTGTGCAAGCTTTGGGATCGGCCACGAGAAGATGATAATAAATTCCTCCTCCGAACCGCCAGCCCCTCAAAAAAGGGCTACTTGGGCGCTAGTGCAAGACGCATGGTGCGCGCGCCCCCAGGTGCAAAAAAGACGCGCGCACGCCAAGCAGCGCCCGTCCTGGCGGGCATCCC
>CAUYUJ010019048.1:644431-651931 GCA_963575745.1 Prorocentrum cordatum
GGATATCGTGATCGTCGTGCCCTTATGTGAGATTGTAGCATTTCAATGTTCTGGTTTTCCCAACCATCCTGTGGTGTTGGGTCCTCGTTTTGAAGAGACGGTGCCCCGCGTCTCCTCCTCTCCTCCTCCTCCCCCTCCTCCTCCCTCCTCCCCCTCTTCCCTGCGTTTCACCCACCCAGTACAGCGTTTCGTAGTAGGAGCTCCACCGAAGGCCCCAGGACCCGCGCCCGCATGCGTCACCCACACCCAATTCGGCACACCCCTCACACGTTTCGTGGCTCCATAGGGAGCTCCACCGAAGGCCCCAGTGCCCGCGCCCGCATGCGTCAGCCACACCCATTTCGGCACACCCCTCACACGTTTCGTCGCTCCATAGGGAGCTCCGCCGAAGGCCCCAGTGCCCGCGCCCGCATGCGTCACCCACACCCATTTCGGCACAGCCCTCACACGTTTCGTGGCTCCATAGGGAGCTCCACCGAAGGCCCCAGTGCCCGCGGCCCACGCGGCCCAGCATGCGTTATGCGTCACCCCACACATTTCGGCACACCCCTCACATTTTCGTGGGCTCCATTAGGGAGCTCCACGAGGCTCCCAGTGCCCGCGCCCGCATGCGTCACCCACACCCATTTCGGCACACCCCTCACACGTTTCGGGGCTCCATAGGGAGCTCCACCGAAGGCCCCAGTGCCCGCGCCCGCATGCGTCACCCACACCCATTTCGGCACACCCCTCACGCGCTTCGTGGCTCCATAGGGAGCTCCACCGAAGGCCCCAGTGCCCGCGCCCGCATGCGTCACCCACACCCATTTCGGCACACCCCTCACAAGTTTTGTGGCTCCATAGGGAGCTCCACCCCTCCCCCGAAGAGCCCCAGTGCCGTCGCCCGCATTGCGTTCACCCCCACCCATTTCGGCACACCCCTCACAGTTTGTGGCTCCATAGGGGAGCTCACCGAAGGCCCCAGTGCCACGAGCCCCGCATGCGTTCAACCCACACAGGGGATTTCGGCACACCCCTCACACGCTTTTCGTGGCTCCATAGGGAGCTCCACCGAAGGCCCCAGTGCCCGCGCCCGCATGCGTCACCCACACCCATGTCGGCACGCCCCTCACACGTTTCGTGGCTCCATAGAGAGCTCCGCCGAAGGCCCAGTCAATTGCCCGCGCCCGCATTGCGTCACACACCACCCATTTCGGCCACACCCTCACGGCACACCCTCACAGTTTCGTGGCTCCATAGAGAGCTACCACCGAAGGCCCCAGTTGCCCGGCCCGCATGCGCAACACACAACATTTCGGCACACCCCTCACACGTTTCGTGGCTCCATAGGGAGCTCCACCGAAGGCCCCAGTGCCAGCGCCCGCATGCGTCAGCCACACCCATTTCGGCACACCCCTCACACGCTTCGTGGCCCCATATAGGGAGCTCCACCGAAGGCCCCAGTGCCCGCGCCCGCATGCGTCAGCCACACCCATGTCGGCACGCCCCTCACGCGTTCCGTGGCCCCATACGGAGCTCCGCCGAAGGTCCCAGTGGGTGTGCCCGCATGCGTCCCGCACACCCATTTCGGCACACCCCTCACACGTTTCTTGGCCCCATAGAGAGCCCCACCGAAGGCCCCAGTGGGTGTGCCCGCATGCGTCCCGCACGCCCATTTCGGCACACCCCTCGTACGTTTCGTTGCCCCGTAGGGGGCTCCACCGAGAAGATATCAACAATTGCAGTATTCACAATTGCATATGGTTGGGTCCTTCGCCAGGATAATTTTACCCGTTCCATTATCGAGTTATTGGTTTGTGGCCAAGGTACGAGAAACAGAGGGGGAACTTACCAAACTTATCTGAGATATATATTCACTTGGAATTGATATAAACCTACTTAAAAAGCTGGCCTCATAAGTTCCGCAAGTGCCCCTCAACTCTACGTTATGCACTATATCTGTCTCTTCTTCATGCAATTGAATCAGGAGATGGGCCTCGTGAGGGTGCTGAGGAGCCCCTTTGGGGCGTCTGGTGCCCGGGCCCCCTGGTCCTCGGATGATGCCCTGCTGCCGCACGAGGCGGCGGACGGAGCCCTCCCGCGCCGTCCCCGGCCGGGCGGGAAGGCGCCGCAAGAGCAGGGGCACGGCACCGCGGCCCGCTGAGCACGCCGCCAGACAGCCCCTTGGCCCAGGAGCGGTCCGCCGGGACGTCCTCGGCGGCCGGGCTGGGGGGAGGCGGGGGAGGGTGGAGCGCCCGGCGCCGCACGAGCAGAGCCCCGGGCACTGGCCCCCTGCACCGGCAGCCCAGATCTCCGACGTGCTGGTGCTCAGAGCCGCGACGTCGTCGACGCCCTCGCAGCGTGGCTCCCGAGAGACCTGGGCCCCTCCCCGGGGGCCGTCTCCCCGTCCTGAGAAGCACTAAAGTCTACAGGGCCCAGCAGGGGCCCCTTGGCGCCGAAGCTTGGCAAGAGATCATCCGTCGTCAACGAGAGGATGCCAGGGCGTGCCCGCGCCGCAGGCCTCAGAGCTCCCGGCCGGCCTTCTGGGCCCAGGGGCCCCAGGGGCCCGACCACTCCACGGGCGCGCCCCGACCACAAGGACCTCGGGCCGAGACAGGCCGCGGCCGCGAGGGCCTGCCCCCCCCCACACACCCTCCAAAGGAATACGCTCCTCCCTCCTTCTGCTACTCCCCCAGCTCTGAGCGCAACGCATCCCCGAACGATCGCCCCAAGACGTTCAGGACTGTCCGAAAACGGCCCAAGCGTCTCCCGAGAAGCTCAAAGAGAGCGCCAAGAGCAAGCCCAAGAGAGCCCCAGGAGCTAACATCGTTCATTTTAGCGTCTCCCGAGAAGCTCAAAGAGAGCGCCAAGAGCAAGCCCAAGAAAGCCCCTTCGATCAGGGTCGGCGGCACCGGCCGCCAGGCCTCTCCAATACGCTCCTCCTTCCTTCTCCTACTCCTCCAGCTCTGATTGTCGGACGGGCGCCCGATCGCAGCGGGCACTGCCAGACGGTGGTCGGGGGCACTGCAGAAGGTCCTCGCAGCCAGGCTGTTTTTTCGCGCCCCCATCCCCACTTCTCCTGCTCCTCCTCCTCCTCCTCATCCTCCTCCTCCTCCTCCTCCTCCTCCTCCTCCGGCTACTCCTCCTTCTCCTCCTCCTCCTCTTCCTCCTCCTCCTGCTCCTCCTCCTCCTCCTCATCATCATCATCATCAGCATCATCATCATCATCACCATCACCATCATCAACAACAACATCATCATCAACAACATCAACATCATCATACTCATCATCATCAGCATCATCATCATCATCATCATCATCATCATCATCATCATCATCATCAGCATCAGCATCAGCATCAGCATCAGCATCATCGCCATTATCGTCATCATCATCATCAGCAGCATCATCATCATCAGCATCATCATCATTACCTGAGCATCGCTTAACCGATCCCCGTCCCAACTGAGGTGGCCTTGGCCCCGCTGGCCGGTTGGGATGTGTGCTGTTCCCCTGGGGTCTCGCGGGCGCCCGATCCCTGCAAAGGTGGGCGGGCCGGCGGGGCTGAGCTACCCTGGCCCATCCAGTGGGGATGAGGGACCTTCCTCCTCCTCCTCCTCCTCCTCCTCCTCCTCCTCCTCCTCCTCCTCCTACTCCTCCTCCTCCTCATCGCTCGTCTTCTTCATCCTCCTCCTCCTCCTCCTCCTCCTCCTCCTCCTCCTCCTCCTCCTCCTCGTGGAGCCCCGAAAGAACACCACACCAAACACAACAACGACGACGCCCCCTCCGACGGCGGCGCGAGCGCGCAGGGAGCACCACGACGCCGCAGGTCCGGCTCGGGGGCACGCAGGCCAAGACCCTCCGGTGTCCGTATTTGAGGGATGAACAAACGACCCTACCCTGGGTTGCAAGTGCGTGGTCTGTAAACCTCCTGGGAACCCTGAAAGCCTAGAGCCGCCAGAACGCGGCACATCACGCAGGGTTTACCCTGTCAGCCCACAGGAGTTTCAGAGCACAGCGCCTCGTAAACCAGAGTAGGGGCGTTTTTTCTGCCCTTGACGTATCTTGTTCGACTTGTTTGAAGGGGCCCTGGGACACACAACTAAATACACACACACAAATAACAGGATTCCCCGTATTTTTCCATATATATATATATATATTTACACATATATATGTGTATATATATATATATATGGATGTTCGTCTCCCCCCCCCCCTTCCCATAGGTTCGCATATTTTCCTTGGAATCGACAACTGATTGTGTATGTGTGTGTTTTTCCCTCCGGATTTTTCCCTGAAGGGTTTCCATAGAGAGTTCCAGATAGGTTTCCATACAGCTGGCCCTCAGACGTGAGAACGTCCTTCAAGAACACGGGACCCTGCGCCGGGCAAGCAGAAGAATATTCGAGGGTACCCTCCCCCCAGGATGCACACGAACATCCAACAAACACGAGTGCCCTGAGGGTACCCTCCCCGAACCGACCTCGATCTTATACCTCGGTCCGACCGAATGATCCCAAAGCACATGATGCCACCAGATAGTTGTTCCACAATCCCGCAGCCCGAAGACGGCCACCAGAAACCGACACTGTGAAACGTCGTCCGCCATGCCTTGTTCCATGACAGCGTTGGCTTGCCATCGCTCGGACGCCCATTCCCCGTGCAAATGTTAGATTTCGTGCGTGTTGTTGGCCCGATGGTCGAGGATGCTCCCCGATAGTCCTCGCCGAAAAAATGCACAAGTCCGAGCGATGCCAAGTTGAAGGCCTGGGCTCATCTCTCAAGATGACCCCCCCCACATGTCCTGGAGTGCGTTCTGATCCTGATTTTGAAGTAGCGCCCCGGGAGGCCCAAGACGGTTCGAACGCATCCAAAAGCCTAGATCCTCGGCCCTGCGAACAAAACCTTGTATTTATGTGTTCAAGAGGTTGTTGGCATGAGGGAGGGGGAACCCCCTGGGCTGAAATGGATCATGGATCCTGGGTTTTTCCCCCAGACTGGTTATTCATCCTTGCTCGTTCTTTGTTGGCCGTGTCCAGGGAGGGCCACAAGAGCTCGACAGCAGTGAAAAAACCTGCATGACCACTGTTTTTTAAGACCCCCTGTTTGTTTGCGACGCCTAGAAGTCTCTCCACAATCCCCCTATGGGCTCCAGTCTTCAGAGAAACGTCCTGAGCCTTCCACGAATCCACCAGAGGGCTTCTCAGAAGGCCAAAACGCTTCGGAGAAACCCCGCCGCCTTCTGGTAAGAGCTGCCCCTTCTCACTTCCCAGGCTTCCTCCGCCTGGATCTTTTCACAATGTGGTTCCCTAGAAATGTGGACCCCTTCCCCAGGACAAGATTCTCATCCCGCGTCGTTCTCTGACGTTTCTGAGGCCTGGTGAGGGCCCCCAGATGCCGAGCATGGGCAACAAACCTGCATCGCGGTTATCTCATAACGAGAGAATTTCAGGGCCCCCCCTCTGCGGACAAGCTGTATACCTATACCCACTGCATCTTTGAGTTTCGGGCTCCCTTCCCCAGACACCCGAGGCGCAGTGGATATGAAGAGGAGTCTGGCCCCCAGAGGCTAGATCTTTATCCAAACCCCCTGCGCACTGGCTTTTTGGCGACCCTTACCAGAAAGCCAAAGACGCAAGGGATATGGATGGTACGCCCTAATCCTTTGGGGGACCTACATTAGGAGGGCCGCAAACATTAGAGATGCGGGGTTGTTTGGGCAGATACATCAGACCAAACAATCATTGTGTGTGTCGGGGCATCCCCCAAAGCCGTGGACCTAAGTTAGGACACGAACTCGTTGTGCTACTAGGGTTAGGGCTGTATTCTGCTTAGTGGGCGGATGTGTGGTGAAACGAAAGAAGGTGCCGATACCGCTGCTCCCCGGACCTCTCCCGGGGTCCCTTCTGACCAGAATCTCGAAGTGAATCCAGCGGTGACGACGGCAGCCTCCCAGGAGGACGAAAACAGGGGAAAACAGAACGAAGGGTAACAGTACAGTCGGGGCGTTGACCTAAGGAACCCTAAATAAGGAACGAGGCCCCTATTTTCCATAAGTTAACCTTCGATTTCTGGTCGAAGACCTAAGGAAAATCCAAGGCAAGCTGCGAAACACTTAAGGAACGCGGAGCCCCTCCCCAACAAAAAGGGTTCCTTCTTCAGGGCCCCGACGGTACGGGTGCACCTTCCTCCTCTAAGTGGAAGCCCAGCCCGCACCCTCGGCGCGCCGATCTCCTCTCCCTGGCGGCGGCGGGAGCCTGCTGCTGGCCACGGGGAGGCGGGTCCCTCCTGGGAACTGGGGCCTGGGCCCAGGGGCCTTCCCTTGAGATGAGCTCCTCGCCCTGAGCCGTTCGCCGACAGTCCCGGGGCCCGTGGAGGGCCCCGAGAGCCCGAAAAGGGCAAAAAACCTCAGGGCCCGCTTCCCTCGGGCGGAGGAGAGACCGGCCGTCCCGGCATTCCTAGCGGGCCTGCAACGAAGTAGTCTTAGAACCCAAGTGCTCGAATCATAGAAACAATGCTCTGAGAACATAAGCCCGATGTGTCAAACCAAGACAGCCTCGGCCAGAAATGTTTTAGAAACATGTCGTGCAGACCACAACAGCTTATTGTAACATTCTGTGGTGGGCCTATAGGCAAGCGAGGACGCTTCACCGATGCATCGGTGATGCACTGGCGATGCATCGTCGACGTCGGCGATGCATCGGCGACGTCGACGTGAAGCAAATCAGCCCCACATCGAGCCGCATCGGTGATGCATCGGCGATGCGGCGCGATCCTCCGACCCCATTTGCACCGACCCACCGAGGAGGCCTAGAGTGGAGGGCCCCGAGAGCCCGAAATCGGCGAAAAAACGCAAGACCCATTTCCCTCAAGACCCGTCCCCCCCCCCGGCGAGCTGTTGGACGCCCGAAACGGGTACGGAAAAATGGGCACAATGCCCAACAGCAAATGTTGTCCCCAAAACCGGCAGCGGCCGCTTCTGGGCAGGCGGCCTTCTGCCTTAAGTGGACAGCGCCCGCGGCGGCGCGGACCACGAGTCCTGTCCAAAACAAGAACTGCTGCTGGGCATCGTCGGAGGCCTGGGAATGGGCACCAACACCAACACGGGGGCTGCCTCCACAGGGGGAAGAGGATCCTGGATGTCGGTGCTGGTGGTCATATTTCGGTCACCTTGAAGCCAGAAAGTTACCACCATCGCCGAGATCGGGATCTTCTTCCCTCGGTGGATGCGCACCGCCGATATTTACAGGCTCCCTAGATGGGGTCGGAGTAGGTGGGGTCGGAGGATCGAGCCGAATCGCCGATACATCGGCGATGCATCGGCGATGCACCGGCGCTACATCGTCGACGTGGGCGATGCATCGGCGACGTCGGCGTGGAGGAATTCGGGCTCCGCATCGAGCTGCATCGCCGACGCACCGGCGATGCGGCACGATCCTACGACCCCATCTGCCCCGACCCCACCTAGGCGGCCTAGAGTATTGGTGTTGGTGTCGATCTCTAGGCCTGCGACATCG
>CAUYUJ010019048.1:656931-704431 GCA_963575745.1 Prorocentrum cordatum
TGTTTTCCCACATGTTTCTGGGAGACGACGCTAAATTGTGTCTGTGTGTGCTGTTCTCGTGCCGGGCGAAAGGGGGGGATAGCAAAGGGGGGGGGAGAATCAGCTCACGTAGCTGATTTTCCCGGCGCCTCCCGGAGCCGGGAAGCGCCCATGTATCGAGGAACGGGCCCGGCGGCGGGGCCGAAACCGGCTGCATGCAGCAGATTTCGAACCCCCCCCTTTCCCTGTCCCCCCCCTTCGTTCGGCCCGATGTTCCCCTCCTGAACGAAAACCTGCCCCGACAGAGACACCGCCTGCGCGCGGGAAGCAGGCGCTCGACGGCGGCAGCGCTCGGGGGGGAGGGGGCACGCGCGGGGAGCGGGAGCCCGGCGGGCCCCATCCGGGGCCCCAGGCCCGGCCCGGCCGAGAGCAGCGCCGCAGCGGCGCGCTCCCCGAGAACGCCAGCCGCAGCATCAACGACGCGGAAACCGTTTTCCTATTCGGCGTTTCGGCACTGGGGGGAAGGGATGGGGGGGAGAGGAGGGGGAGGAGGAGGAGGAGGAGGAGGAGGAGGAGGAGGAGGAGGAGGAGGAGGAGGAGGAGGAGGAGGAGGACGGAGGAGGGAGGAGGAGGAGGAGGAGGAGGAGGAGGAGGAGGGAGGAGGAGGAGGAGGAGGAGGAGGAGAGGAGGGACGGAGAAGGAGGAGAGGAGGAGGAGGAGGAGGAGGAGGAGAGGAGGACGGAGGAGGAGGAGGAGGAGGAGGAGGAGGAGGAGGAGGAGGAGGAGGAGGAGGGCACGAAGCTCCGGAGGAGGAGGAGGAGGAGGGGGAGGAGGGGGGAGGGGTCTGGCTCTGGACCTCTGCTCAATTTCAGTCGGGGTGGACTGGAGAGGACACGCGAAAGGGCACGACTCCTCCGAGGGCCACATTGCCATATGCATGTAAAGCACGGGTCGCGAGGCACAGGACACAAGGGTACCCTTGATTTGGCAGGGTCGACCTGCATATCAGCCTCGACTGTAACGTGCGAATGTCTGCAATAGTGCGTCCCATGGGGGAGACTCCACCTGCTCGAAACAAACGCCAAAAACAGCCAAGATCTAGTCCATAGGGGGGGAGAGGGGGTGCAGGGGCCCGAGCTGATCGGCAAAACAATGCATGATCTAGAATGGAATGAAAGATTTGATCCTGAAATGTTTCAAACATCTAACCTGGCCTACTAACAGAAGCAGCGCTCTGAGACCACACATCCCATACCTCAAATCAAGACGGCCTCAGCCAGAAATGCGCTAGGAACATGCCGTGCAGACCATCACAGAGCGGGCCTGTGGGCTTGGAGGAGGAGGAGGAGGAGGAGGAGGAGGAGGAGGAGGAGGAGGAGGAGTGGGGGGAGGAGGGGGGGGGGAAGGGGAGGAGGAGGTGGAGGAGGAGCGCTCCCCGACGCCCGGGTGGACGCGGGAGCGCTCTCTGCCTCCGGTGAGCCCAACGAGCCCGCGGGCTCGACCGAGCCGGGGGTTGGAAGGGGCCCGCGCCGCCGACAGCGGGCCCTCGACGCGCAAAAGGGCGCCGCGCCGCCTGGGAGTCGGAGCGGCCCGCCCACCCGAACTACAGTCGGGGCGGTGACCTAAGGAACCCTAAATGAGGAACGAGGCTCCTTTTTTCCACAAGTTAAACTTCGATTTCCTATCGAAAACATAAGGAAAACCTGAGGCAAGCTGTGAAACACCTAAGGAACGCGGAGCCCCTCCCCAACCAGAAGGGTTCCTTCTTCAGGGCCCCGACTGTATTCCTCGCCGTCCATCGGACGTCCATTCCCCATGCGTTTGTCGATTTCGCGCGTGCTTTGATTGCCAGTGACTACCTGCCAGACCACCTCAACCCAACCCGAGGACCCGAATTTCGGGTTGGGGGGGGTACGGGTTCCATATGTGTCTTCTCGATGTTCCCCGATCCCCCCCCCACTGGAAATGGAGGTCAGTTTGAGGCCTTCGGGTTGGGTTGGGGTGGTTTGGTGGGTGGTGAGCCAGATGATCCGGGATGCTCATCGATGGTCCTTTCCTAGAGAAAGTGCACACGTCCGAGCGATGCCCAGGATCTGGTAAGACCATGCCAGGACGAGGATACATTCGGGTGAGGATACATCGAACGCCTCTCTAAGACCCGGCGGCTCTGGAGGTTGCCTCAGGCGCCGCGCCCTTCTCAGAGCGTGTCGGAACGCTCTGAGGACGTTCCGAAACGCTCAAGGACGGATTCATCCTAGTCCTAGCCTCGTCCGACAAACTGCTCTGAACCCATCTGGCAGGCCCAGATACAGTCAGCCTGTAGAGCAAGGATGCGCGATAAGGAAACAAGGGCATTGGAAGGCCAGTTCGGAGCTTTTCGAGCGGGGCGCGGCCAACGAGTGTGGCCAAGGATGGGCCGAGGAGGCAAGGATGCAAGGGTAATGGAAGATGACGATTAATAAATGACCGGGGGTCGTGTTCACGCGGCGGCACCCGGGATGACGATTAGAAAAAAACCGGCCGCGGGCTGGAAAACTATTTTTTATCGTTCTCCTCCAGTCAGAAAATTGTGCAGAAATAGCAGAAAACGATGTTTTTAAGCGTTCCCTCCCATTTTTTTTTATTGATCGTCATCCCGCGTTACCCTTGGGAAGGTTGCCCATCCTTCCTATGCGGGCCGACTGTAGGCTGACCCCCCCCCCGCTGTGAACAAAAACAAACAAAAATGCGACGGAGTCTTGTGGCACATGCTCGGCCTCCCGGGGCGCCCACAGGGCCCCAGGATCGTCAAAAGCACGACGCGGGAGGAAGAAGTGGTCCTGGACAGAAGTTCCAACAGCAAAACCCAAAACCTGCAAAACAAGTCCAAGCCTCCAAATCCCCAAAAAAGAAACAATCCAAAACAAGTAAAATAAAGCACCACACTATGAACCTCACCAGATAACCACGCCAAAACACAACAACAAATGTCTGCGCACTCCTCCTCCTCCTCCTCCTCCTCCTCCTCCTCCTCCTCCTCCTCCTCCGCCTCCTGCTGATGCTGCCCTGCGTTCTCCATCCGCGTCGCACTCCAGAGCCCCTCACCCTGGTGCAGCCCCAATGGCAGCCCAGAGGACCGGGTAGCCCACAGCGCCGCGCAGAGCGAGCGCGGCGACCACAAGGGAGGCGCACGTGGAGCGCTGCATTGCGGGCGGGATGAGCCTACGTGTGCACGGGCAAGGAAAGCTCCTGGGTGCCCCAAACCATGCATCATGCCCACAACTTGCCCCTCCCCGTCACCCGCCTGGGCGCGGTAACGGGAGTGCGGGGTGGCAGGGGGCGAGGAGAGGTGGCGAAGAAGAGGGCGGAGAAGAAGGGGGAGGGAGGAGCTCGCGGGCATAGACATGCTATGGGTCCCCAGTTCTAGCGGTCCTAGCGAAAAATGGCTGCGGGCACTGGTTGCTCGAGTGCGAGCAATGACACATCCATCGGCCGTGGTGACAGGAGAACGCTTCAACCATAATTCGATGACGGCGATGGCTCACGGTAATGATGGTCCAAAACCACCCAGAATCCGACATCGTGCCGTAGAGACTGAGTGGAGTGTCCGCGGGGCCCTGACCTTAGCCACCCTATGTTGGGTTGGGCAGGTATAACTTCAAAGGGCCCGAGACCCTGGGTTCCTAGGCGCTCCAAGGCGCTTCTGGAGATCCCTGCATGACTGCTCCAGAAGCCCAGGGAGCGTGGTTCGGAACCAAAAATCCCAGCATGCCCTAAGATGGTTTCCTTGGGGGCCTCTTCGGCCGTCTTGTATAACATGAGGCAATCCAGAGCAACCCAAATCATTGAACAACATATGTTACGTTACGGTATGAGCGTGATCACCATTGCTCAAGCCCTCTGAAAGGAAAAAAGATAAGATGGTTGGTTTTGGCGTAGTCGCCTTTTCGGTCTTCAGCGCGCCCTAGACGGCCATAGAGGCCCCCAGGGTCGCCCAAAGTTGGCCCCCGAGCCGCCACGAGGGGCACAAGCGGCATCTGGACATCTCGAAGGTGCCCCAGCGGCCTCGCCCCCTCCTCTCTAGAACCCAAGAAGGCTCCCAAGCTGTCCGCCGAAGGCCCCCAAGAGGCCCTCAAGAGCCCTCAAGAGGCCCGAAGATGGCCCTTACAGATGCGCCCACCATGCCTCCCAAGAACCGCCTTGTAGGTCTGCACAGAGGCCCTACGAGGCACCCCAATATACCATATGTACATATATATATATATATATACATGTACGAAGCATCCAGGAGGCCTCTGACCCACGACCCAGACAAGGTGGCGGGATAACCCGAAGGCCAAGTGAGGCGTGAAAGGTAGCAACTGGCGTCCAAAGACGCTGTCAGAGCTCATGATAATACGAGCCTCGATGGCGAGAATAGCACGATGATGACCTCTCAATGCTATTTCCTGGCGCTTCACTTTCAGAGCATCTGTCGCATGCGAGCGGTTTCCGCACAGGCGTCACGCTGCGATGTCCTCCCCGTTGAGAATACGCAACGCTTCTTGTAAGGATTCGATCTCCTCCTTTTGCCATTCGCCGAGTAGATCCAGATAAAAACAGGTCCTGAACACCTCTGTGCTTGCTATAGTCGCCTCTCATCCCGAGTCCACTGTTGACGGTCCGGGGGCGCGGGACCAAAAATTATCCTGGCGAAGGACCCAACCACATACAATTGTGAATACCGGAGTTGTGATTATTTCATTCAGTGGAGCTCCCGCGTGCGAGCGCAGCCGCTGGGGCCTTCGGTGGGGCTTCCTATGGGGCCACGAAACGTTCGAGGGGTGTGCCGAAATGCCGGTGGAACCGCATGCGAACGCGCCCACGGGGGCCTTCGGTGGAGCCCCCTGCGCCAAAATGGGTGCGGTGACCACATGCGAACGCTGACATTTGGGCCTTCGGTGGGGCTCCTTTTGAGGCCACGCAACGTGTGTGCTCCAAAATGCGTGCGGTGACCGCAAGCGAATGCTGACATTTGGGCCTTCGGTGGGGCTCCTTTTGGGGCCACGAAACGTGAGAGGGGTGTGCCGAAATGGGTGCGGTGACCACATGCGAACGCTGACATTTGGGCCTTCGGTGGGGCCCCCCTATGGGGCCACGTAACGTATGAGGTGCGTATGAGGTGCGTGTGTGGTGTGTGTACGTGTGTATGTGTATGTGTATGTGTATGTGTATGTGTATGTGTATGTGTATGTGTATGTGTATGTTCATGTGCATGTGCATGTGCATGTGTATGTGTATGTGTATGTGTATGTGTGTGTGTTTGTGTATTTGGGTATTTGTGTATGTGTGTATGTGTGTATGTGTGTGTGGGTATGTGTATGCGTATGTGTACTGTATGTGTGTTGTGTGTTGCGTGTTGCGTGTTGCGTGTTGCGTGTTGCGCGTTGCGCGTTGCGCGTTGCGCCTTGCGAGTTGCGTGTTGCGTGTTGCGTGCTGCGCGTTGCGCGGTGCGCGTTGCGCGTTGCGTGTTGCGTGTTGCGTGTTGCGTGGTGCATGTTGCGTGTTGCGTGTTGCGTGGTGCGTGTTGCGTGTTGCGTGTTGCGTGGTGCGTATTGCGTGTTGCGTGTTGCGTGGTGCGTGTTGCGTGTTGCGTGTTGCGTGGTGCGTATTGCGTGTTGCGTGTTGCGTGGTGCGTGGTGCGTGGTGCGTGGTGCGTGGTGCGTGGTGCGTGGTGCGTGGTGCGTGGTGCTGGTGCGTGTGCGTGTGCGTAGTGCGTAGTGCGTGTGCGTGGTGCGTGGTGCGTGTGCGTGTGCGTGTGCGTGAGCGTGTGCGTGTGCGTGTCGGTGTGTGGGTGTGGGTGTGTGTGTGTGTGGGTGTGTGGGTGTGTAGGTGTGCGTGCGTGCGTGCGTGCGTGCGTGGTGCGTGTGCGTGTGCGTGTGCGTGTGCGTGTTCGTGTGCGTGTGGGTGTGGGTGTGGGTGTGTGCCAAAATGGGGGCGGTGACCGCATGCGAACGCTGGCATTTGGACCTTCGGTGGGGCTCCCTTTGGGGCCACGTAACGTGTGAGAGGTGTGCCAAAATGGGTGCGGTGGCCGCATGCGAACGCTGGCATTTGGACCTTCGGTGGGGCTCCCTTTGGGGCCACGAAGCTTGTGAGGAATGCGCCAAAATGGGTGCGGTGACCGCATGCGAACGCTGGCATTTGGGCCTTCGGTGGGGCTCCCTGTGGGGCCAACGTGTGAGGGGTGTGGCAAAGTGAGGGGGGTGACGGGAGGAGAGAGGAGGAGGGGGAGAAGGAGGAGACCAGAAGAGGCGGAGGAGTGAACGCGGGAACCGTCTCTTCAAAACGAGTACCCAACACCACAGGATGGTTGGGAAAAGCATCGAAGCGCCTCAGAACACATTTTCCATCAAGACCCCTTGGTTCATGGCGATCCTTCCGGCGCGACACGCGCTGCTCGTAGCTCACGCCAGAGTCCACGCAGGAAGGCTTCAGCTTGTCGAAGTACGCCATTGCAGCGTCCAACTCCTTCTGTGTGCCCTCGAGGTCGGACCTCTTGACCGTCAGAGCCTGCTCCTGGTCCTGCCTCTTGGCCGTCTTGTGCTCGCTGTCTGTCACTTTGCTGGCCTTGTCCACCTTCGAATCGGTCATGAACTCGTCATACTCCTTCTGGGACGTCGCCTCCGCCGCAGTGGTCTCTGCCTCAAGGCGCGCAAAGTCCGACTCGATCACCTCTAGCATCCCAATGACGCCACCGCTCTCGCCGCCCATGCCCTTGTAGGGGCTGCTGAAGATGTCTGGGGAGTCGGACGCGGGGTCCTGTCGCCGCCAGCGGGACAGAGGAGGGGGCCGGACAGGTAGACCGCGCTTGAAGCGCAGTCGCGCGCGGATTCCGAGCCCAACGAATGGCCGTCCCCTCCCCCTCCACTCAACACACCTGGCGACTCCCGACCAGCCACGCTGCCTTGCTGCTCCGTGGCCGCACCTGGTAGCTCCGAATAGCCATACGGCTGTGCTGTGCATTGCTCGCATGTTCACTTGCGTGTGTAGTTGCTTTATCAGTTGCATCCCTAGCCGTGCAGCCTTGCCTAGCAAAATTCTTGCGCGTCGTGCTGAATAACGTGCATGCGTGCGCAGTCACGTGTCTCTATACACGAACGGTTTGCAAATTTAGTGCGTGCCTACATGCCTTGCCGATTGCCTTGGATGCTTGTTGGCGTGCTTGGTTCGTGCGTCTTTGCGTCCATGGGCGCTTACGTGGTCGCATGATGGACTGGTCTCCAGCCCCGACGAGGCCCGCACGCTGGAATCGTCCTGCTGTTTCTGCCCAGCCAAAGAGAAAGAGAGCAAGGGAATGCCACGAAATCCGCATGACCGCCGAAAGGAATCCGAGACTCAAACGCGACCTGCGGGAATTTGATGGCTGTCACAAGAGATTTGAAAGGTCGTTTTCAGACACAGAAAGTCGACCACGACATGGGCAGGAAACTTGGTTGTTCATCAGCGGAACGGGCGGGCGGCAAATGATGCTTAAGTAGACTCCAGAACTCCTATCGACCACGAGCAACCGTTCGAAGTACGCACCGAGCCCCTGCAGTTCGTAAGCCTCCAGCCTTGCAGAGGGCAACCCCAGAACAGTGAGCGGAAGGCAAAAGCGAGCCCCTTGGCCGGCTACGTTCATAACGTATTCACTGAGGGTGAAACATTCAGGTGAGTTTTGATGGGGCTTCCTGGAACGAAGGCTTCACATGTCATCAATGGCAGCATTGAAAATTAGCCTGGCGAAGGATCCAACCATGTGCAGCTGCGAGACGCAGGAGGGGGGCGCGCAAACTCCGAGTAGCGCACGCTGTATAGCCTTCTGTCACGAAACGTGTGAAGGGTGTGCCGACATGAGTCGGGAGGACTCATGCGAACGTAGCCATTGGGGCCTTCAGTGGAGCTCCCTGTGGGGCCACGAAACGTGTAAGGGGTGAGCCGAACTGGGGCGGCGGTGCCATGCGAACTTTCCCACTGGGGCCTTTGGTGGAGCACCCTGTGGGGCCACGAAACGTGCGAGGGGTGTGCCGAAATGAAACGGCGGTGCCATGCGGACGCCCCCACTGGGGCCTTCGGTGGAGCTCCCTATGGGGGCCATGAAACGCGTGAGTGGTATGCCGAAGCGAGGCGGCGGTGCCGTGCGGACGCTCCCGCTGAAGCCTTCGGTGGAACTCCCTATGGGGCCACGAACCATGTGAGGGATGTGCCCAAATGGGGCGTCGGAGGAGGGAGGAGGGGGAGGGGGCAGCGGGAGGTGAGGTGAGGTGACGCGGGGCGTTGTCTCTTCAAAACGAGTACCCAACACCACAGGATGGTTGGGGAAAAAACGCATGTGCGAGGAGGGACACAAGCATAATACCGCAACTGGCATCCAGTATGACATATACATCTACATGTATATATATGGCGAAATCACACGTAACCCAGATAATGCTATAACGCCCCGCTAAGCAAACGCATAGAACATATACGCTACTAAACTGTTGAGAGCGTTGGTCCAAAAGCGTGCGGGAACTCAAATAACCCAAATCCGCCGACCCTGTCGGCGTGTGGGCCCCCTGTCGGCGTGCGCTCAGTCGACGCATCCGTCCGTTGTCCTCTTTCCCTGCGTCTCCGTCGTTCGCCTTCCCTGCACCCTCCTCTTCAAGCCTGCCAGCGAGAGAAAACCGCAGCAACGTCGTACTTCAGTCGAAGGGAAGCCCCTTCCCCTCCCCCGTCGAAGGGGGGGGGTCCGGGGGGGGGTCAGATACGCATCCGCCTCGGGGCGTCCCGGAGCCCAAACAAGCGCCGAGACGCGCCAACAGGGCCCCAAGCAGGCCCAAGAAGAGGACCACGAACCGACATTTCGAGCTTCCCGCCCCAAAAAGCCCCCGAAGGCCCCAAGTGCCCCTCAAGGAGCCCGAAGAGGCCCCCAAGAGACCCCAAAGGAGCCCAACACAGGCCCCAACAGGCCCGAAAACATCCAAGAGGACTTTCAACCACAACCCCAGCACGGCGGCGGGCAGGGCCGCAGGCCACAAGATTGCCTGTCTGTCTCTGCTACGACTCCCTCGGCCCACATGGGGAACATCTCCTTCGCCTTCCCCTGCTCTCTTCCACCTTAATCCCCCTAGGGGAAGCGCCAGCGGGCGCTTCTGGGAGAAGATCTCGAGGAAGATCGTGAAGAAGAAGGGGATGTAGAACAATAGTGGGGAAGTAAGATGTGAGAGTAAATGGGATAAGAAATTGTATTTGCAGTGGGGCGGATGCCTTTGCTACACTCCAGAAGAGCGGTTTGCACTCGAGGTCGAAAAGGCGGCGGCGCTCGGGAGGGGGGTGCCGAGCACTGTAATGAGGGGTCGGGGCTGCAGAACTCCCAAACTACTCTCCTCCTGCTTGGCGCCTGGCTTCCGCGCTCCGGAAAACTGCGAAAGAGGACCGGTCGAAAACCTTATCGGTGAAACGAAATCTATACCGCGATGCCTTGTGGGGAACGCGAGCATTTTTCAATGCCCACGCTCCTGCTCGTGGCAGGCTATCTCTTGCCCCGCCTAGCTGTTCTCCGGTTGTTACCTAGGATAACACCCACACTGCTGCTATGGAGATTATTGCGCACATATGATACCTATCACATGGTACCTCATCACTATAGCCTGCTTCGTGACATCTCACTCACGACAGGCAGAGGGGAGGGGAAGACGAGGAAGAGAGAGAAAGGCGAGGCAGTCTATTTCATGACTGCCGGTTGCCTGCCTGCTTTACACAGACAACCTATATCGCGACTGTCAGTTTCTACGAATTACACCCGTCAGTAGACACCGCTTCGTGTCTGACCCTAAACGTTCCCATGCAGGGGGTGACCTAGACAGGTCTTTCCTACAGGCACATTTCTATGCCCGAAACCCTACGCGTCTTCACTGCAGGGACGCCGTACTCGCCGGAGCTCCCCTGACGCAAGTGCGGCTCTCTGTGAGGCAACTTTGCAATTGCCAGGGGTGGTGCATAGACAACTTTTCAAGTGCCTCAGGTGTTTCGGACTACCGTGCTGCCAGTGGTCTGCTTGCGGCCGTTCGACACGGTCGTGCTGGCCGTGGCGTGCGCTGTGCGGTATTCGCCTCTGTTGCTGACAGCAATCAGCTGGTCACGGGGAACTGACCCTTTGGTGAGGCTATCCGCCAACATATCACCGTGTGTCCGTCCAGAAGAGGCGCCGCAGGGTGCCAGACTGCAGGCGCTCCCTGAGAGAGAGAGAGAGAGAGAGAGAGAGAGAGCACATGCAGCTTCAGACTGCCCTCAACGAGCTCGCCCACGTCGGTGGCGGCCAAGCAATCGAACACGCTCCTGGCGTCAACTGCTGCGTCAACTGGAGGTTGGAGTCGTCCGTTGTCCAGGTCGTCCGCCAGGCTCTTGGCTGTGGCCGCGCAGCCGTGGTAGATCTGGTGGAAACATATCTGGATAACCAGGAGGATCTCCAGGGCGTCAACCAACCCATTCAGCTCGCCACTGAAGGTCGAACGAACTACTCGGCGTTGGCGTCGGCACTTGAACTCCAAGATGTTGCAAGCCCCATCTGGAGATGCCGGCGTCGTGTCGCAATCTGTGTTGAGGACGATGACGCAGCCGCGGAGTGCAAGTCCAGACGACTCGTCGGGAATCGCCTTGAATGCTGCATCTGTGACCCCAACAAGTCGGAGGCGCCCTGGCAGCTTCCTGAACATGATGCCGACCTTGTGCCGGCGGACCCAACGCAAAACAAGGTTCATGCGCTTCAGGTCCTGTGCTCTCGGTTCGGCTCCGCGTCGCTGAAATGCCTGCACGTACGCCGCTATGGCCGGCATTGTGAGGCAGAGCCAGGCAACGCCACCAAGGAGTGTGGAGTGGTGGCTCTTCGCCTCAACGCTGACGTTCTGCTCGTCTTGCAAATCAGCGTAGAACTTCTTGTCGATCTCCCTGACGGAAGCCACGTGCTTTTCTTGGTGCGTGTAAATGCCGTCTGCTCTGGTCACATGCTCGATGCCAACGTGTGTAAAGTTGGTCCACTCCACACGTGTTTCTCCAAGTGCTTGAGGAGCTCCATAGCTACTGTTTCGGGGGCTCCACCCTTCAAATCGTCGACGCGCGCACTGACAATCATGTTCAACTTGACATTCGTGTCGTGGAGTACGTACAGTTATGGGTCTGCGAACAAGGCTTTCAGGCCGGAGCTGTCGAGGATCAAGTGCAATTTGCAATTTCTTGCGCCATGCTCGTGGTGCGTCCCTCAGGCCATACACTGCCTTGTCCATATGGATGGCTTCTGTGCTGGGATTGAAACCCTTGTAGCCAGGAGTCTCTCTCATCAACTTGATATCATCAAGATGCAATTCGAACTGCACAACACGAAGAGGTTCGCCTGTCAAGTCAGAAAGCTCTTGGAAAGTCAGGCCCTTCGCGAAATCGGCGCTGACGTCGAAGTTGAACAGTGCCCAATCGTCCTGCTGCGCTGCGATGGCGTTCACAATGCGCTGGCCCCATCGAGTTGCCGTGCCGGCGAAAGTGGCCAAGTTTTCGTCGTGGTCGTTGAACCCACGCATCGTGAGTCGGGCCTTGATGAAGTGCTTGTTCTTTTTGTACTTCCACTTTAACACCCACCTGGTGTCCACGATGTTATTCGCCAAGCTCCGCCGGAGTCTGCGGAAGCAACCCAAATCATGGAGGCTCGTCAGCTCCTGCTTCTTCGCCCCGATTATGTCAATGGCATGTTTTTGCCATGTGGGCGCGTCTGGAAGCAAATCGCCCTCATCGCTGCCGGCCTCATTTATCTCCACTAACCACGTCTTGAAGTCCTTTTCGTCACGATCGTCGTCCCCCTCCTCCTCCCTGACCGCCGCCTGGGCTGGGCCAGGCTGGAGCGCCGCGTTCTCCGCCGTCGGAAGCAAAGGCTGATGCTGCTGAGACTGTTCTGCAGCAGCCGCTGTGTCTGAGTGCGCGGCCGAGGATGGAGACGCACCATATGGAATGGTGGAGGCTGCAGCTGATGCTGGGCTCGGGTAGTGCTGGGTGGTCGCAGGCGAGACCGCGGCCGTAGGAGCAGCGGGGGGAACGGACATTTCTATCCCTTCTCCCTGGGTCCCGGCCGGCTCCGAGAGCGGCAGATCCCGCGTTGCTCGTAGTCGCGTCCTGTGCGAAGCGGTTCCTCTTCTCTGGAGCGGCCTCTTGTTGTGGAGGAATGTGGGTCTCCTTTCGTCTTGGGGTTCCCACCAGATCCCAAACGTTCGCTTGAGATCCCATCGCTGGCCACGGAAATGGCACAGGTGGTCTGGTGGCTGTAGTCGTGCCTGCGATCGGTGTCGCCTTCGGCCCCGGTGGTGAGCGAGACCTCGGTGTTGCCACTGTCTGTGCTGGAGGCTGCGGGGGAGGAGGTGGCGTTCCACCGCCTTGCAACACCGTCTCCATAGGCGTAGGTGGTGATGGCAACCACGGCGATCGAGAGCGCGGAGTGGCTGCAATCTTGGCTGCTGCTGGGGGTGCTGGTGGCGCTGGCGGTGGTGGAAGGGTTCGCATGGCCCCAAAAATTGGCGAAGATGCCGTTGTCCATGGAGATCGCACCCTTGTCATCGCAACCTTTCCGGCTGCTGGTGGAGCCGGCGGCGGAGGCGGAGTAGGAGGAAACTGGGTGTCTGGTGACATGTGTTTCGGTTCGCTTCCACCTGGCGTAGATCTTGATCGTGTCATGGGCTGCCGTACTCTGCCGCCTCCTCCTCCCGGCGGTGCTGGCGGCGGCGGAGGCGTCGCCAAGATCACGTCGAGTGACGACTGCTGCGAGGCTGGCGTCCGCGACCGCGTGGGTGGAGCTAATACTGGCGTCGATTTGTTGCGGCCTGCTCCGCCCTCTGGCGGTGAGGGAGGCGGAGCTGGAGTCTTGATCACAACATCCAGTATGGGACTCTCATCTTGTGTGTCCGTCGGTCGGGACCGGGACCTGCTCGCATCAAACCTTGGAGGTGGTGGAGGTGGAGCGAAGAGAGGTCCAATCGGCGCAGGTGCCGGTGCCTTCGGCGCTGGCGTCGGCGATCTAGGTGTCGGCATCGGTGCCCTCTGTGTCGAGGTCGGTACTCGTGGTGTTGGTGTCGGTGGTCGTGGTGCTGGCGTCGATGCTCGTGGCGCTGGCGTCGGTGCTCCTGGTGCTGGGGGCGTCGGTGCACCAGGCGGTCCTAGCGAACCGCTCGGGGGGAATGCAGATGTACGGAATGGAGGCTTGTCCTTTCTACTCACCTGGCCGTTCCCAGCCATCAAGCGTATACCAAGATACCGTCTGATCAGGCCTTCCGTATCCTCGGGCTTCGCTCCCAAGGCCTGCACGACGCAATCGTCCCTCCAAGAGGCCTCCCCGGAGTGGATGGCCGGGTCGTTGCTGACCAAGTTCTTGATGTCGATGCTCTTGTAAAGGTCGCCGTCCGCACTGTCGAACACCATGGGGGGATTGTCCTCGTCCCCGCCTTGGATCGTCGAGTGCCAGATCCACAGCTCACTATAACTGAAGTTCAAGAACGGCTGTAGGGAGGACACTCCCCGCGACAGTCTCACAGCGATGCACTCTTCAATGCGGACCACCGTAGATGCCACAAAAAGGCCTGCTTCCAAGACTTGGTGTCCTGACTTCGTCTGGCTGGCCTTCGTCAGATGCCAACCGGGGTTGCGTGTGTCGCTGTGGTACACGAGTCCGTACACTTTCACCGCCTTGAGGTTGAGGTTCTCGCACGCGTCGCGCAATATGGTCCATTGTGCGTGGGGGAGCTGCTTCTGGCTGACCAAGAAGATTAAGTACGCCACGTGCTCCCGCACCTCTTGGCCACGTCGGTCAAGGGTCCTGCCCTGATAACGCACCGTCACAGCGTTCTCGTCGTGCTGGATCGTCTTGACCACCGCTGGCCCCCGCCAGCCGCTCACGTCCTTGGACGACGGCTCGAACCAGATGTCGGATGTCGACCTGTTGTCCGACCTTCAACTTCGCGAGTTCCAGAGCAGGCCGCGTCCTGTGGTGGTCTGCTCGTCGTAGGCGGTCTTTTGCCGCGTGCTCCACGATCTTGGTCACGGCGATCTCTGAGTCGCGCTTGACTGCGAGCCAGCGCACCGCCACGAGGAAGTCGATCATCACGTTCCGCCTCTGTCGCGCCGTCGAAGGTGGGGAGGTGAGCGGGAGTCCTGCCGTGCAAGGCTTGGTACGCCGCACTCCCATCGGCGTTCACCAAGGCATTGTGTGCGAATGTGACGGTCGCCAGCGTCTGCTCTACAGGGGCATAAATGCCCTCTTTCTGCATCTGGCCTTCAGTGGAGTGGAAAGTTTTGCGTTGGATCTGTTGGCGCCGTTCTGCAATCCAAGCTTTCGAACCGGGAAGCCGGTACTTGAGCTGGATACGGTTCGCCTCCGCCCAATCCGCCACTGCTCTGCCCTTCATGCCAGATTCTCCGTCTTGGACCAAAGTCCTCATAGGCCCGTGCATGGTCGCCCATAACTCACTGATGCGGGTGCACAGCGTGTTCTCCTCCTTGTCCTTGAGGACGCCGTTCGCCGACCACCGCACGCAGGCGTCAATGAGGTGCATGATGGTTCGCTGGAGTTGTGGCCTGTCGATGAGGCTGTGAAGGAACCACAGGTCCATCTGGACTTCGTAGTTGAACTCCGTGATGCGGCGTGTGGCAGTGACCGTGGTTGTTGTAGGAACTTGCCAGTTTCTGCATACATCACAACGTTGCACCACTCCAGGGACTTCTCCTACCGCGCGTGCTGGTACGCCGGCTGCTCGCAGGAGTGCTTGCATGTGCGTGGGTGCAAGGTGGTACCACCTGATGTGTAATCGTTGAATGGCTAGTTTCCCCAACTCCTCGTCGTCAGACTTGAGTCTGACCATCGCGCGTGAGACGTCATCGGTTCGCCAGTCTTCCTTGCCTCCTGTACCTTCTTGCGTCTCGGCGTCAGCTTCGCCCGGGCGCGCAATCCCTGCGTCGGACCAAGTTTTGCGAACTTTCGGGTCCAACGGCTCGCCCAGCTCGCCTGGCATCAACTCCTCCTCCTTCGCAAAGGGAGGGCCGACCTCAAGCGGCTGCTCGGGAGCGTCGGGAAGTGGTTCGCCCGCAGGCGCGAGCAGAGGTCCGGAAGCACTGCTGGAGGCTGCAGCGTGCACATTTCTATGCATGTCGCTGCTGGCCCCAGGCACATTTCTATGCCCCGCGCCACCTCCTCCGGAAGAGTCTGGGCGGCCATCTTCTGCATCAGAACCACCCGCGGCAATAGCTGGAGGGCCGGCGAAGATTTCTCCAAGAGGCCCTGGGTTGACCAGCTGCTCGTCGTCGGTCAAGCATTTCCGCCGCTCTGCTCCTCCCACCGCTCGGCTGCCCGGATCTCTGATTGGTCCGCCCCGGCGCTTGCGTCCATCCCGATAGCGAGTCTCGGGGGCAAGGCGCTCTCCAGCCGCTTCTGTGTGGCCTGGGTCTAAGGAGTCCTTTCCGGCCAAGCAAACGGGGCACTTGATGGCGTCAGTGGGCCGGTTGTGGTAACGACACAAACCTGGAGGTTCAGATCTGCGGGTGTGCAAGGGGTGGTGCCAAACTTTGTGTCCCCGGCACCTGTCGCAATCAAAGACTGTGCCCTGTGGCCACTTCCTGAAGGCAGGATGCGCCTCGAAGTCTTCCTTGACACAATCCCCACAGTGTTCGAACCAGAATGCGGCGCCACACGGATCGCTCATAGCGAGTGCCGTCCGGGCTTCGTTATCCATGAGAGGTTCAGTGTCGCTGCCACAATCGTCGAAGTGCTGCTCTTGTGTCATAGGTTTCTTCTTTCGCATGGCCTTCACCTCTTCGGGCGTTTTGTTGTGTTCTAGTTGTGCGCGTTTGCTCTTGGTTCTGACGTGTGAGTCTGTTGGGTAGGCTGCTTGTGAGTGTGTGTCAAGGTCGTCGGTGGAGGTTGCTTTGTCTGCTGCGTTGGTGTTCGGTGGAGGTTGCGTCGCTAGCAACGTTGCCATTGCCTGCGGTGCAACTTCGTCCCTTGGCTGCGAGGGAGGTGCATCAACTTGGTAAGTCTGGACCTCTGCGCCTGTGGAGGTCGCAAACTTGCGCTGCGGTGGTTGTGGTTGCTCTGTGGTGTGCTGCTGCTTCACGTAGTCTCTGGCGCCTGCTTTGTCTCGAAGCTGTCGTTGGGTGCGGTGCCAGTCGCGGCTGGGAGGTTTTATGTTGTTGGGTCTGAGTATGTTGAAGTGGGTCATGATCTTTTCCACGAACTGCTCGTATGCAATGCCGTCGTTCGCCACGTAGCTGGAACTCTGGCGCTGACAGACACAAGGCATGTCTGGCCAGGGCTTGTTCGACATCACCAGGTGCTCGCCGCAGATCACCGTCTTGTCGTCTTTGCCTCCTGTGAGGCCCAACGCGCACCAGTGCACGCGAGAAGGGTGTCCCAAGAGGCCGCCGATGCGGCTAGCTCCTGCGAAGGGCTCGTCTCGCACTGGAACGTCGCAGGCCTTCGCTTCCAGAACAAAGTCTCCTCCTTGCTTAAGCTGCTCGTGTACCATGCCGGCGCGCAACTCCAAGGCAGTGCGGATGTGCGGTCTTCTGCCAGGCTCTTGAAGCAGGTGTGACCACTGGATCTAAACCAGGGTCGGCCGGTCAAGGTGGATAGATTGAAGCATAGCCCATAGCGCAGGCATCAGGTGACGTCTAGCGACGCTGGAAATTCAGCATGGGGCATGTTCGATGTGGCTGAAAATCATACTTGCTAAGGGTCATTTTGATTGTCGCCAACCTTTCTCCCACAAGGAAAATCATCGGACACTTACGTTCATGGTTCGGGCTGGCGTTGTCTGCTAGTGGTAGTGGGGTAAGGGGCTTGAGTGTGGGTTGTGGTACCAAACGCAATGCCGGGGAACCGACACGGTTGGCTGCTGGCGGCCTTGTGGTTGGAGCGTTCGAGCACCGGCCGTCCGAACTGCTCGGCGTCTGTGGTGTTTGTCAAGAGTCGGCGACCCCTTTGTCAGCCGAGACGGCGAACGCCTCGGTGACTTGGTCGTCTTTCTTCTTCAGCTTGTGCCACCGGGAGATTGGAATCATCCAGTGGCCGGAGCGTGCTTTCTTGCACTCGATCACCCGCGTGCCCTTCGGCCAGATGATCTGGTCGTCTGTGCCCTCGGGAATCATGTGCAATCGTCTCGTACGGGTGCCCACGTACGTGTTGCGCGCTGCCATGGGGCCCAGGCCGTAGAGGGCGGGGACTTCGGCACCCTCGTCTTCCACGACGGGCGCCGAGTAGGAGATCAAATCGCTTTCACCCACCACTCCGTGAATGGTGGCCGCGCGGTGTGCTATCTGAACACGCTTGCCAACGCCACTCATCCGCCTCGGCTGGTCCAGTGTCGCCCAGATGGTCTTGGAGCCGTGCCGCTGTGCCGTGCACGACTGCCGGTCTACAAGGCTCCTGCCTGTCAGGTTCCTGCGGGCTCCGGTGTCCACCAGGAGGCCGTCTTCCTCGTCGCTGATATTGGCCTCGGTGTTGTTGTGCACACTCTGGTGCTCAAGGTCATTCTGTGCGTCCTCGTCCCATTCGAAGACTGGGTAGTGCTTGTCGTACTGCTTCCAGGGGTCGTTTGCTACCAGCGGGTCTTCCTCGGCACTGTCTTGCCACCGAAGGGGCACGGCAGGAACTCTCGGAGCAGAACTGCTCGCCTGAGACAAGAAGCTGAGCAATGGCCCCGGGCTCGGCTGAGGAGCTGCTGGTTGGTGGTGGCAGAACACGCAACTGGACATTCGGCACCGTCCTTTCTCCCAGTGTCGACGCGGAGTGCAATTGCCACTACTCCTCGCTGCTTGTCCGCACGCTCCTGTTGCAGGTGCTCTCCGGTCAGGGCGTCCTGCTTCTGGGAGCGGTGGAGGCGGCGCCACTGAGGACGCGGCAGCAAGCGAGGGAGCCGTGTGAGAGGCGGCTGACGGCGTCAAGCGAAAACGCTGTGCACTGTCAGCTGGAGTCTCGGGGACTGGTTTGACAACAGCTTGTACGCGTTGTTCTGCTGTGGGCCACTTTTGCTTGGTCGTCGTCGTCGCGGTTGTTGGGCGTTGTGGTCCCTGTTCAAGCGCGTGACTCTGCTGCGTGTGCGTTGGTGTTGGGATCGCCGTCGTAGGTGGGAAACCTGGCAGCGATGGAAGAGCTGAGGCTAGAAGCTTGTTCACGTACTCAACATATTCGTCCCTAGGCGGTGTCTTGGTGTGTTTCGTGGTCGTCGCTGCTGGTGGCGTGCTGGCAGTGGGCGCATACGAGGCCCATGTTGTGGCAGGACTGCCAACACTATCGCTGGAGGCTGCAGCGTGGACATTTCTATGCATGTCGCTGCTGGCACCGGGCACATTTCTATGCCCAGAGCCACCTCCAGAAGGCACCTGTGCCTGGGAAGGAACATTTCTATTCCCATCAGGCCTCAAGTTCCTTATGGGCGTGGTGATCACACACCCGTGGATGCTGTCTTGGACCAGCACCGTGTCCCCGCTGTACGCGCTGACGACGCCCTGGCTCACGTACTGATCCGTGCTGCCCACCGGTGGCAGCTCTGTGGCTGCTGAGGAGGCTGCCGGGGCTGCTGGCGCCTAGAAGGGCTGCGCAACTAGCTGCTGCGGCGGCTGGGGCTGCAGCAGTTGTGCGGGCGTAAGTCTCTTTTACATCGCCTGTACGACGGCACTGTCCTGCGCCAAGGGGCCGCGGGGCACATTTCTGTGCCCCTGCCCAAAAGGTGCACCAACAACACCGTCATCATCATCACCGTGTCTGTCCTCCTCCTCTTCCTCCTCCGCCCACACATTCTCGTCGTCGTTGGCCCAACCTGCAAGTTGTCTGCGAAAGCGAGAGTGGCTGGCCGGGCTGCGGCTGTCTTCTCGGAGCTGTGGGCTGCTGGCGTGGCTGCGGCTGTTCTGTCGGAGCTTTGAGCGGAGGTCTGGGCTGCGCCGGCGGACTCTTCTCTGCGACCAGAAGCATCGAGTGTTTGCTCGTGATTATCTTCGTCGTCGTCCGTCGCTGTCTCCTTCCTCGTCCCTGACGCCTCACCTCCGCCTCCTCCTCCAACGCCCTGCTCCTCCCTGATCATGAAGTGCTCCTCCGCGCCCAGGGTGAAGGGTGCCTCCTCTTCCTTCTCCTCCTCTTCCTCGCGCTGGTGCGCCTCGTCCTCTGTGGTGAAGAACGTTTTGCGCGGCTGCTTGCAGTCCACGGCCAGGTGCCCTGGCTGGCCGCAGTTGTAGCAGAGGTTGTCCGGGCTCGTGCTCTCGGCAGCCATGCGGCCTGGCTTGCCGCAGCGGTAGCACTTCACGACCTTGGGAGTGCCGCGTTTGACGCGGCCCTTGTTGTAGCCGCGGGACCGGCCCTCGAAGAAGGCCTTGATGTCCAGCTCTGGCACGTGGCCCACGCTCACGAAGGTCTGGCCCTCGAAGAACCCGCGCCTCGGAGGGCCGCCGGCGGTGCGGGCAGGGCCGCGCTTGGTGTAGCGCTTGGCGCCTACGCGGCGCTGCTTGGTCTTGTGCTTGGGAGCGAACCGGCCAGCCGCAGCGCGATACCGGCGCTCTGCCGTCCGCGCAGCCCACCACACCTGGGCCAGGTAGAGGGGGTCGTCTGCGGCCGCGCTCTGTTCCGCCTCCAGGCGGTCGGCCGGCCACGGGTCCTCGGCGGCCTCCCGCTCCCACCACTCGGTGTCGAGGCTCCAGCACGTCTCGCCGTCGTCGTCGCCCGCCGCTTGGCCGAAGTCGAAGAAGACGTCCTGGCCCGCCTCGCTGCTTTGACCGTTTCCGATCGCAGCGCGCTGGGCGGGGCGAGCTGTCGCGCCGTCGGTGCTGCCGGCCGCTATGGCCAGGTACAGCGGCAGCGGGTCCTCGTCGGCGCCCGCGAAGTACACGCCGGTCGCCCCAGTCCTGCCTGGCTGGAAGGTCGACACGTTATCCTCGATCGCTCGGTCTCGGAGAAGCCTTGCCTTGACCAGCTGGTGCTCCTGCTCGGTTCTGGGCAGCCTGCGGTCGCACTCGCGCAGGATCTCCGCCCATTTCCGCGCTGGCAGGCGCAGGAGCGAGAGGAGCATCCACGCCCGGAAAGGGACCGAAATCCCTAGCTCAGTGCGCTGGCTCGCACGGTCCAAGAGGAGGTCGAACCTCAGGAACATGCTCCGCAGGTCCTCGTCGAGGCTCGGCGTGAACTTGAAAAAGTCCAGCCCCGTGCGAAGCATCTGCGCCTCTGGGTCAGGAGGAAACTTGGCGAGCAGCACCGCCAAGAGAACATCCACCCCTGTCCTCGCCACGGCGCCCCGCCCGTCACTGAGGTCCAACACCGCGCCGTGCTGCAGGATCTCCACCGAGACCTCGTCTGCGATGGTCCGCGCCGTCGCGCAGAGGGCGAGGCTCAGCGTGGGCCCTTGGCGCTCCACGCTGAGCTTGGTGGCTGCCATCCACCGTCGTACGTCCCGCATCCATTCGGTGATGGTGTACGGATACGCCGCGTCGGGTTCTAGCTCTGGGCTCCACCATGGCGGGGTCTCTGTGGACGCCACGGCTGTGCCTTGTCTGTAGTGGTGAGGCGCCGCGCCGAAGATGTGAGGCTGCCGCCTCTCGTTCCCGGCGCGCACGGCCAGAGCGCTCCCTGCGCTCGCCATGCTTCTGTCGCCCTGCTGGCCCTGGAGGCGGCGTCTGGCTGCGCCGCGGCGGCGGCGTCAAGGTGCGCCTTGGCGGCGGCTCAAGCTCCCCCTGCAGCTCGTCGTCCGGCTTCTCGTCCGGCGACCAGTCTGGCAGCTCCTCCTTAGCCGGCTTCTCTTCCACCTCGGCCTTGAAGACCAAGGGGGAGTTGCCGCGAAGTCGCACTGACCGGCGGCAGGTCCCGCTGTGAGGCTCCCAAGGCGGACAAAGAGCACGTACGCGTGGCACGTTCGTGTTCCACCTCGAGGCGCCGAGCTACCCGCCGCGCCTCTGCGTCAACAGAGTGCGAGTGGTGGTGCCGGCGCTTCTTCGGGCCTTGCGGCCCCCCGCACGGGGTAATAGTCGAAGTTCGCGCAGTGGTAGACGTTGTGCTGGGCACTTTTCAATGCCCAGCCTGGCCGCAGAGCGCCGGAGCGCTCCGCTACCAGAGTGAAAGCGCCAGCGGGCGCTTCTGGGAGAAGATCTCGAGGAAGATCGTGAAGAAGAAGGGGATGTAAAACAATAGTGGGAAAGTAAGATGTGAGAGTAAATGGGATAAGAAATTGTATTTGCAGTAGGGCGGATGCCTTTGCTACACTCCAGAAGAGCGGTTTGCACTCGAGGCTCGAAAAGGCGGCGGCGCGCGGGGGGGGTGCAAAGCACTGTAATGAGGGGTTGGGGCTGCAGAACTCCCAAACTACTCCCCTCCTCCTCCTCCTCCTCCTCCTCCTCCTCCTCGTGTTCGTCGTCGTCTTCAGGGTCGGCGGCACCGGCCGTAAGGCCTTAGCAATACTGAAATGAAGGTGCTGGTGATGAAACTCTCGGAATTGCGACCTCCAGAACGGTGGTCAAAAGAATAGAACACCGTACGCCGACAAGATCTGTTGTCGGTCTATGACACCGAGAAGGTTGTCCTTAAGCTCGACGCAACCGCTCACTGGGTTCGTTCACTTCATCAGAGCAGGGACGTTCCAACTTGGCTCGGACAAACAAAGCTATCCATAGTCCACTTGGCACTTAACCACGAGAAGTTCCAGACAAACGTCAAACACGCTGGCACCAGTAAAATAAGCTCACCTATTAGCCTCCATTTGGACGTACGGATGTGATTCGACATGTATTGCAACTGCTTTAATTTTGCGTGATCGCGGTCGAACACTTCTTCATAGCGCTGGAGAAACCCAATACGGCACACAAGTACCTTATGATGTCGACAACCTTGAAAACCACTAACAACATTGACACGAGAGCCGAAGCAATTCCGAGCCAGAGGGCCTTCTGGGCGTTTGGACATTGCTTCATACCCGAACAGACTGCGTTAGTATAGGTGACCTGGAAGTGGTGATGAACACCCCAGAAGCAGACGCCATAAATGAACATACGTGAGAAGGCACACCGCGTGACATTGACAGCATCGTTAACGAGTGTTCGAACTTCCTGGATGAGTGCACCTGTCATCTCTTCTGCCGGTGGATCATCATGCGCCTTCACCCAATCTTCGTACTTGACAAGTAAGTCGTTCGCCTTCCCCCAATCCCTTCAGCTCCAACTTGTGCATTTTCAACCTGATGGACATGCTGCAGCACTCTGCGATCTCGTCCAATACTGTGGACGAGGCTGCTTCTGCACCGGTCAAATTGGTGTATGCGAACCTGTTACGTGTCCACTTTATGATGAGTCGGAAGTCGTCCTCGGATGGCTCGTAGTGGCACCCTTCACTGTACAAAGGTCCGCCTGCAGGGCCTGAGAGGCAGGTCTTACCGGCCGGGCGATGCGCCACAACTAGTCTGCCCTTGAAACTACCTCTCCAGTCATCCCACTCGAGTAGGTCTGTGATGGTTCTCTCAAGGTCATCCATCCCCTTGACCTCCAACTCAAAACTCCTCCCCCAAGCCATCCACTTCGGGCGATCACATGCCGAATCCACTTGCCACCGCTTGTGGTCTGTCGTCTTCCACCCGCGGCGGGGCCAGTAGCTTTTCACGCCGAAAGCGTAGTGGAGGATCTGTGCGATGAACATGACGAGGAGTATGGCCGAAAGCGGGAAGTATTCGCATATGAAGCGCGATTGGCGCAACGTCTCCTGCCAGACTGAATCCACCACGGCCGACCTGCCCTGATGAAAGTAGCCGTAGACAAACACCCCCAAAAATGCGTTCGCCTGAAGCCGGCTGTACAAAGTCACGGTGCCTAACCCAAAGAGCCAAATAAACCATACATGGAAATACCATGTGTCGTGGAATTTCTTCCACGTGGACCAAGGGGAGCAACAACGACGCAACAAGCCATCGAGCATCTGGACAAGCATGCACGGTCATCCAATCTGCCGTTATTCTTGGACTGATTGCACGCCTTGTCGCTGTACCATGTGCTCGAATACTTTGCGATGTGAACCACGAGGCACATCAAGAAAAAGCAAGTACAAGCAGCCAGCGCATGCCACAGTTTTGGGTAGGCCAGGTCAAGGGTGCCCCCTTGTCTGGCTCTTTCTCCCTATCAGGAGGCCCAGCCCCATGAACGAGAGCGTCACGAGGGCATGTATGACTGGACACCAGAGTGCCAGATCCGCGGCCGGGCCCGCGCACAGTGTGCACGCGCGGCCTTCCTCTTTGCACTCACTCAGCTCCAAGACTCGGCCAACGAAGAACGGGTCGCATCCGAGAAAGTATGGGGCCCGGGCTCCTGCCGCCCGCGCCCCTGAGGTTTGTCAACGTGGTCCTGAGGCCCGTCCTCGAGGTGCCCTGCCGCCCCCCCCCGCTGGGTCCGCGAGGAGCCTGCCGCTCCCCTCGGCGCCGCGTCCTGCCACCCCGACGGGCGCGCCGCGGGCCCGTGCAGAGCCACACCGCACAGCTCTGTGACGGCCTGGCGGCCACGGCGCGCCCAGCCAGGCCCCTGCTCGCGGGCACGCCTGCTGAGCCGAGCGGCTTTTGAGCCAACATGGCTACTCCAGAATTCGAAACAAAAGGGAGGGGGCCACAACCCTCCCAGACGAGAAGCTTTAGGCCCCCCCAGACCATCCATGAAAGGGCGGCCGTTTGTCCAGACCCCCCCGAGTCCTCCAAGACAGCCCAAATCAGACCCCCCCCCCCAAAATGTGACCCCCCCCACTTTATCATGGAATCTGGAGTACGGAACGTGGGCAGGGAACTTCTGAGCGCAGCAGACACGTGCTCGCGACAGGACCCCCCGCGCACGAGAGGACATCACTGACGAGCGGCACGCCATACCCAGTGATCCGCCCCCCCGCCCCCCCCAAAAAAGAAGTCCATGGTACTGTTACGGTAAGTGCTGGCCCACACGTCACAGCAAAACCATCCTCCTCTCGGCTCACACACAATTCCCCTCTCGAGGACACGGGGGGGGCTCAGAGAAAGCGGGGAGGCCACAGGTCATCGGTTATCCATCACGCTGCCTGCGCATTCTCTTCGCTCCTAGCGCCGCCAACGTTATACACGTTCGCTTGGACACTGACACTCTGTCTGCGAGGGACTTGAAGAAATGGCTTGAACTGATTTGGTGTCGCGTGTTTACTCAAGCAAGGCGGCGCTCGTGCCTAATACCCGCCCAGAGACCAAGCGGCCATGAAGACGTGCGCAGACGACCTCGAGAATGACGTCTTCACGGATGAGGGTTGGAACCGCTTAAAGGTTGAGGTGGGGCATCACCGGTTCTGGCTGTTAGAAAGGGGGGAGGCGCCATTGTGCACAGGATTTGTGCCCCCTCTGGGCCGCCTTCTCCAGATGGGCACCGCATGCCAGGTTTGCCCCCGCTCCCCTCCTGCTGGATTTTGCTGGGGCCCATCCAAAGCAGACCCCCCAAGCCGCCACCAAGATGAGGGCGCGACCGCCGGAGTAGAAAGAGCGAGCCGCACGATCAAAACAACGGAGGCGCGACCACCACCTCCCGCTCCCTTGCGAGGGCAGTTCGGCTACCGGCACGCGGCCTTGAGGTCGCGGAGCTTACGCGCTCTTTTGCAAAGCACGCCCCGGCGAGGCGAGGAGGGCGCGTGCTCGCCAGGAGGCGCCTGCCCCGCCCACAGGCAGCAGCTGCCGAGCGTGCACAGCCTGCCTCCACGCAGGGGGAGGGGGAGGGGGAGGCGGAGGAGGAGGAGGATGAGGAGGGGAAGGGGGAAGAGGAGGAGGAGGAGGAGGAGGAGGAGGAGGAGGAGGAGGAAGAGGAGGAAGAGGAGGAGGAGGAGGAGAAAGTGGTGGAGGAGGAGGAGGAGGAGAAGGAGGAGGACGAGGAGGAGGAGGAGGAGGAGGAGGAGGAGGAGGAGCGGCCGCTCCCCCCACCTCCGGTCCTGCTTCTCCTGGACGAGCGCAGTCGCCTCCGCCGCCTTCGCGTAGAACTCCTCCCGCACGAGGGGGAGAGGCCCCCGGGGGAAGAAGGGGCCCCGGGTCCAGCCTCCTCCTCCTCCTCCTCCTCCTCCTCGTCGTCCTCCTCTTCCTCCTCGTCCTCCTCCTGATCCTCGTCGTCGTCGTCGTCGTCGTCGTCGTCGTCGTCGTCGCCGTCGTCGTCGTCGTCGTCCTCGTCGTCGTCGTCGTCCTCCTCCTCCTCCTCCTCCTCCTCCTCCTCCCCCTCCTCCCCCTGGACCAGCGGCTCATCCCGGGTCGCTACTTGACGGCCCAGAAGCAGCGAGAAGAAGCTCGAGGGCCCCTCTGCGGCGGCGTGCGCCGGGGAGCAGCAGGCGAGGGCGGCAGGCATCCGGCCTTCTGGGGAGCTCTCGAAGTTTTGGCCGAAGCTGCAGATGGCTTCTCGGGAGGCGCGAGGGCTTCTGAGAAGCCCGGCCTTCGGTGGCATCTCGTGGGAGCCTCCCACACCATCTTGCCAGCTCCTGCGAATCGACGCTGATCGACGCTAAGTCGGCGCTAATCGACGCTAGTCGACGCTAAGGCGACGCCCATCGACGCTACATCGGCGCCAGCCCATCGACTCCCAGACGGCAGTCGACGTCAACCGAAGCAGAAGACGGAGTTCAGAGGGCACACCAGGCTCCCCTGAGTTGCTGCCGAGCACGCCTCCTCCTGAGACTCGGCCTGTCCCCTCTTGCCTTCCTCCCTCGGCGCGCCGCCGACCCTTCCCCTGCGGGACACGCTGCTCTTATGACTGAAGGGGAACTGGGACACACAAATAAATAGACACTAATAAAAGGATTCCCCATATTTTCCCATATTTTCTGGGTTTTTGTCTTCCCCCCACTTCCCATATGTTCCCATATTATATTTCCTGGGGATCGACGATTAATTGTGTCTGTGTGTTTTTTTTCCTCCTGAATGACGCTGGCTCCTTCAGAACCGCCAGCGCCTGCGCGACGGCGGTCTGCGCCTCCTGCGAGTCCTTGACGGTGAGCTCGTTCTTCTGCCTCTCCTCCGCTCGCAGCGCCGTCGCCTCCGACATGGCCCCGTCCAGCTCCGCCACCGCCGAGGAGAGCTCGGCGATCTCCTCGCGCACCGGGGGATGCGACGGCGAGAGAGACGTCATGATGCGAGTGGCTCGAGATGCGCTCCGTGAATTCAGGAGGATCCAGCGGCCCCCGCTCCTGCAGCCCTGGTGGAACGTTAGGAAGCATTGTAGTCCTGGGACCCCCAAAGAATCTTGCAACCGTATCATTATCGTTGCCCCTTGCTCCTGTAAAGTACATCCACATCCCAGGACCCCCCTCACGTGAAGAGAAACGCACCGTCCGAGATAATGAAAATCGCATGCTTCCCCACCGAGACGAAGGGTAAACCTGTTGTCAAGTGTAAATGTCCCTAACCAGGCCCCGGGGCCGTCAAGAACTGAGCCCGTCAAACAAACAACAAACCCAAGGAAGCGGTCGAGGCACGGGAGCGTCAATGTCATGAAAACCAAACAACAAGTCGTCGGGGCGGGGGTCTGGGTTTGGAGACGAAGCCCCAGGGAGTCTCGCGGAGCGGTGGACACGAAACCTTCCGCCCCCTGAGGGCGGAAAATGCAGTCAAAATTGGCCTCAAGGATGGTACTCACGGATGCAAGCGATCCCTGGAACGACGTCAAAGCCAAGGCTGCGCGCGCCCAAGCGTGCTGAGGACGGCCAGCACTCGAGGCTGCAACGTGCCCTGGCGACAAAGGTCCATCCCTCACGCCGCTTTCGGCTGCACCCGCACTCGATGTCCCCCGGTGCCGTAGGCGACCCGAGGAGGAGGAGGAGGAGGAAGAGGAGGAGGAGGAGGAGGAGGAGGAGGAGGAGGAGGGGAGGCGGAGGAAGAAGAGGAGGAGGAGGAGGAGGAGGAGGAGGAGGAGGAGGGAGGGGGAGGAAGGAGGAGGAGGAGGAGGAGGAGGAGGAGGAGGAGGAGGAGGAAGAGGAGGAGGGAGGAGGAGGAGGCGGAGGGAGGAGGAGGAGGAGGAGGAGGAGGTGGAGAAGGAGGAGGAGGAGAAGGAGGAGGAGGGCTGAGGATGGCCGCGAGTCGGAGAGGGGCGCGTCGGTCCGCCCCCGCCCCCGCCGAGGAGGGAGGAGGAGGAGGAGGAGGAGGAGGAGGAGAAGAAGCACGAGGAGGAGGGAGGAGGAGGGAGGAGGAGGAGGAGGATGGGTCGCCTAAGCCCTTCGGAGAAGCCCTCCACCGCGAGAGCCGCCGGAAGCCCGCCTCCGAAGGCCGGTGGGCGTGGACGGGGCCCCCACCGCGGGCTCCTCGCCCAGCTTCGCGACGGAGGCCGTCAGCTCGTCAAGCTCCGCGTGCAGCAGCTCGACCGCCTGCGTCTTCTCCTCGGGTCCGCGCGCCCATTCTCCCCCCTTACGCGTTCGATCATGGACCACGCATCTCGGCCTCTGAGAACCGCCGAAAAACCGAAAATCCGCGGGCGCTGGGGCCCGACATGGTCTTCGGCGGTCCTCGGCGGTCTCTCGGCGGTCTCTCGGCACGCAACCCCCCCACAGGCCCCACAACTGAGCCTCGCAACCTCCCGCTGCGACAGAATCCCGACGGGAGGTTTCCCACAAGCTTCGGCCTCTACAGGGGGCCCTCACCCGGCCCCGGGGCCAGCAGAGAGCGATTCGGAATGAGGAACGGATCCCTGGGAAGAGGCCTCGGAGTCTGGGGAGCCACGCCATGCCAAAAGCAAGACGAATGATTTCTGGGACGGCCCGCGCGACTGAGGGGCAACAGTAATAGGGGAACAAAAAGTGGCATGAGCATAAGAACTCGGAGGTCCGCGCGGATTTCTCGCATCGGCGCTGGACCCCCCTCCCTGGCGCGCGGAGCGCCAGGGGCGGCGCCGGAGGCGCCGCCGGGGGACCCCAGCGGTCAACAAGGGCCGCGAGAGTACCAAGGTACATAGTGGTGGCAGTGGTGGAAAGTAGAGGCGCCAGTGCCGGAGCAGGACGCCTCACGGAGGGTGCGCGCCGAGCTCGGCGCCGCAGCAGAAGCCAGCCTCCCAGAGCAGGAACAACAGAGCCGACGCCCCCTCAGCGGCGCAGAGTCAGCCATCGCCGCTCGCCGGGCTGCTGGAATGCCCCCCCTTCTTTCATGAGCTTATCCTTCGACGAGTACTCGGCGGGGAACGAGGCAATGCGAACAGGGCGGCAGCATTCGCAGCCCCGCGCCGAATCAGCGAAAAAGTTGGTCAGGTGTTGGTCCGCAGCGAAAGCGAAAACAACGATATAACCGATCATGCAAAATTGGAATGCCGCCTGGCCCCCTTAAAGCAGCTAGCCCTCTCCACCCACTCCTCCCTCTCCTCTTTCTCTGGACTGTCGAAACAACGATTTTTTATATTTCGGCGCCGGCAACATCTACGAGGCGCCAGAGAGGCACAGAACGTGCCAGCTAAATGCCAGGATGGGCAGAAAATGCAAGTAAAGCGCCAGAGAGGCTTAAAAACTAAAGAAACTGCCAAATCGGTGCCAGGACCGGCGGAAAATATAAGCGATATATCCGTCTACTCGAACCCGATATCGGAGAAGCATTGGCGAGCCCCGAGAGGTCCTCAACCAGCGACTGGCCGATGCGAGGCTGAAGCTAGCACCGAGCCTAGAAAGGTCCTCGAAGATGCCAGTCCAACAAATCAAGATGAACGCAAGAGTACCAAGGTACATAGTGGTGGCAGTGGTGGAAAATAGAGGCGCCAGTGCCGGAGCAGGACGCCTCACGGAGGGTGCGCGCCGAGCTCGGCGCCGCAGCAGAAGCCAGCCTCCCAGAGCAGGAACAACAGAGCCGACGCCCCCTCAGCGGCGCAGAGTCAGCCATCGCCGCTCGCCGGGCTGCTGGAATGCCCCCCTTCTTTCATGAGCTTATCCTTCGACGAGTACTCGGCGGGGAACGAGGCAATGCGAACAGGGCGGCAGCATTCGCAGCCCCGCGCCGAATCAGCGAAAAAGTTGGTCAGGTGTTGGTCCGCAGCGAAAGCGAAAACAACGATATAACCGATCATGCAAAATCCCACCAGCCCTCTGGGCGTAGGTGGTCTAGAGCAGATCCTCTTCCACCCCTCCCTCTTCCCCCTTGGGGAGGGGTTTACCCCTCCCCCTACCCCCTCCCCTGGACCTGGACGGGGGGGGCCGCGGGTAGTTAGAGCGTCCCAGATGGCCCAAGACGGCTCCAAGAGCGCCTCAGAGAACCCAAGATGAGCTCCAAGATGGCTCAAGATAGCGCAAGATCGCTCGAGATGGCTCCTAAGATGGTTCCAAGAAGCCCAAAGACGGCCCCAAGATAACTCCAAGTGGCCAAACAGCTCCCCAAGGAGGCCCCGAAGAGGCCAAAATCGTCCCAAAACCTAAGGAAAATCAATGATTTTTGCTTTCTCGCCTTTTCGCTTCCGATGGCCATCCGAGGCCTGGAGATGGTTCCAAGATGGCCCAAGAGGGCCCCAAGAGAGCCCCAAAAGAGCCCCAAGACGGCCCCAAGAGCGCCCAAGAGCACTCCAAGAGCGTTCCAAGAGGGGTCCAAGAGGCGATTTTAGGGGCTTCCGAGGGGGGACGCTAATTAAACCCCCCCTCTTGTTTGATCGATCTCCTCCAAGATGGCCCCAAGAAGCGCCCAGGAAGCCCCAAGAGGTCCCAAGATGGCCCCAAAATGGCCCCAAGAGGCCCCCAAGAGGCCCCCCGGAGGCCCCCAAGAGACCCCCAAGAGGCCCCAAGAGCCCCCCCAGATGCACCCAAGATGCTCCAAGAGGCCTCGGCGAGAATGCCTAATCATTGATTCTACACAGGTTTTAGCCACATGGAGGCCTCTTGGGGGGGGGCACGGATTAAGATGACTCCAAGAGCGTCTGGGAGAGCCCAAAATGACCTCCAAGATGGCTCAAGATATCCCAAGATGTCTCATAATGGCTTCCTCTGTGTGCTGCCCACTTCTCTGATCGAGGCAATTCCTCTGGGCATCGTTTCTGGATGGGCTGGTGGGGATTCGCGAAGCGACAACAATTGGAATGCCGCCTGGCCCCCTTAAAGCAGCTAGCCCTCTCCACCCACTCCTCCCTCTCCTCTTTCTCCTCAATGTCCTTCATGTTCTTATGGTCAAATGGATTCATCATCTATTTCCTATCTACAACAAAACATTACGGATCTAACCTCAGGGTAGTGGTGCTGCGATACAGACTCAAAGTGGGAGCCAATCAACGGGAGCCCCGGCAGACGCCGCGCCTGGGGCCGCGGCCGCGCCCTCCGAGAACGACGGATGCGTGCGCTGCGCGCCACGGTCGTCGCCGGTGCCTACAGGGACCCCCCGAGCTGCCCGACCTCGCGCGGTGGCGCCTGCCCTGGGCGGCGGCAGCCGGCTCAGCCTCGCGAGCGGCCCGCCGGCGGGCGGCGGCGCTGCGGCCTTCGGCGGCGGGCCCGCCTGCGGCTCCCCGCCGCCTCCCGCAAGCCTGCTCCTCAACGCCGCGCCCTCGGTGGGCGGCTTGCGCTCCGCCGTCCCCGCCCACTTGGCGCGCGGGTGCTGGGACCTCGTCATCCCCACCGCCTTCCCAGCGTTCCAGCGGGCCTCCGCGCAGGACGACGCCTCGCTGCCCCCGCAGTGTCCCGACGTCTCGCCGTCGCCCTGGCGCCCTCGGTGTACGGCCGACGACTCGCTGCTCGCCTGTCCGAGCAGCAGGCCGAGGCTCTGGTGGTCGGCGGCCGCTGCTTCTTCCTCTCCGTGGACTGTCAACTGCTGGCCATCTCCCCAGTGCCCTTGGTGCGCAGCTGGTGCCGCGCGACCTCCCTGCAGTGAGGGGCCCTCGGTCAGGGCCAAAGCGGCGCTCGAATTGCTCATCGGTGGCTGCTCGGCGCTGCGATTGCCAAGGTGGCACAGCCTCACCTCGCCCACGAGCTGAAGGGCGATGTGCAGAAGATGCCCGGTGATCTCGTAGATTATGATGCGAACCTCGAACTCGTGCGTGGGTATACCGTTTGAATCCATGCAGTGAAGCGTGGCTAGGAAGCTATCCGAGGGTTGCCCCCTGCTCGTTCTGAACTGATGCTCCATTTTGGCACGATCACTGATGTGTGCGAATTGGGATACTTGTGTTCCAACAGCGCCTCCGCCTATTAAGTCCGACGCCCCTGTGCTCGCGCTGACAACGATGCCACTGCTCCTGTTTACGATCAACTGCTCGTCCGTCAAAACGTTCAAGACCTGTTGCATTTTGTTGAAATGGGACACAGACTGCCACTCAAGGAAGAAGACTGGGACCATAACCGCAACGGCTTCGACGTGTATGAGCAAATCCAAGCTTGGAGCGCAAACGCAACAGCAGATGATTCCAGAAATGCTGAACTGCAAGACAAAGCAACTGTGCAACCCATAGGCCCAGCACAAAAGAATGAACAACGGGAGTTGCATGGTAATAGCATTCATGGGAGCTTGTAAGAGAACGAACCAAATTACTCCACATAACATGGTGGATATGAAGAAATCCGACCACAGGGATGTCGTTGGCAATGTCGCCATTGCCAAGGACAACAGCAAGCACAACATCAACGCCTGGGTTAAGACAGCACCCAAACCAACAAATTGAACCTTTCCCACACATAACAAGCACAACCAAAGAGCAAGCCAAACAACAATCGTAACCCAATAATACTTCCAAAAAGTTCTCCGGCTTGCTGACGACGCGAGATAATGACTGTCCGTTGTCATCCGCCACCAGCGACGAATTGCTCGGCAGGCAAATCCAGCGCCGCGCCAAACTGGGTCTCGCGTCTCCATGCGGAGAAATGGCACCGCGCAGCTGTCGCCCCATACTGGTTCAGCCATATGACCACCCCGTTGATGTGAGCAAACGTCTGAGCTCTTGAAGGAGATCTCGAATAAAAACTTGAGCCAACCTTGAGCCAAAATGGCTACGGAGGGGCCTTCTTGGGCCGTCTTGGGGAGCTTGGGCCCGCTGGAGCCCCCTTTGGACCCATCTTGGGCACTTCCGGGGACCTCCCATGGCCCTTTTGGGTCTGTGCTGGGAGCCCTTGGGGGGCCTCTTGGTTCCATTATGGGCTGTCTTGGGGCTCTCGTGGGCGATCGTGGGGCCCGGCTTGGCCGTCTTGAAGCTTTCTTGGGGGCCTTTTGGGGCGTCTTGAGGCGATCTCGGCGGCTTTGAAACCGTCTTGAAAGCTGATGAAATCCGAAAGGCGAATATGCTAAAGTTGCAAGTTTTACCAAGGGAATGGGACGATTTTTGTGTTTCGGAGCCCTTGGGAAGTTTTTTGGGGTGCCTTGGGGGTCTTTATGTTGGCATTCGGAAACATCGTGGGGGTGTTTTCGGGGCCTTCGTGGGCCGTTTTGGCGCCTTCATGGGCCGTCCTGGGGCCTTCTTGGGCCGTTTTGGGGAGCTTGGGCCCGCTGGAGCCCCCTTTGGACCCATCTTGGGCACTTCCGGGGACCTCCCATGGCCCGTTTGGGTCTGTGCTGGGAGCCCTTGGGGGGCCTCTTGGTTCCATTATGGGCTGTCTTGGGACTCTCGTAGGCGATCGTGGGGCCCGGCTTGGCCGTCTTGAAGCTTTCTTGGGGGCCTTTTGTGGCGTCTGGAGGCGATCTAGGGGGCTTTGAAACAATCTTGAAAGCTGATGAACTCCTACAGGCGAATATGCTAAAGTTGTAAGTTTTACTAAGGGAATGGGACGATTTTTGTGCTTCGAAGGCCCCTTGGGAAGTTTTTTGGGGTGCCTTGGGGGTCTTTATGTTGGCATTCGGAAACATCGTTGGGGTGTTTTCGGGGCCTTCGTGGGCCGTTTTGGCGCCTTCATGGGCCGTCCTGGGGCCTTCTTGGGTCGTCTTGGGGAGCTTGGGCCCGATGGAGCCCCCTTTGGACCCATCTTGGGCACTTCCGGGGACCTCCCATGGCCCTTTTGGGTCTGTGCTGGGAGCCCTTGGGGGGCCTCTTGGTTCCATTATGGGCTGTCTTGGGGCTCTCGTGGGCGATCGTGGGGCCCGGCTCGGCCGTCTTGAAGCTTTATTGGGGGCCTTTTGGGGCGTCTTGAGGCGATCTCGGCGGCTTTGAAACCGTCTTGAAAGCTGATGAAATCCGAAAGGCGAATATGCTAAAGTTCCGAGTTTTACTAAGGGAATGGGCCGATTTTTGCGCTTTGAAGGCCCCTTGGAAAGCTTTTTGGGGTGCCTTGCGTTTTTCTTGGGCCGTCCTGACGCAATCGGAGTCCCTCTTGGAGCGCTCTTGTGCTGTCTGGGGCCTCCCTTGAGCCTTTCTGATGACCCCTCGGATCGCTCTGGGTCTGCTGGCAAGGCGTTTGTGGAGACCCGGAAAGGGGGGTGATTTTTTCCAAGGACGTCCAAAGGAGCCCGAGAACCGGTCGAGTTTCGGGGGGGGGGGGACGGTTTCCCCCCCCGGGCTTGTAAAAATATAGGAAAAGGAATTTATGCATATGAAAGAGCGTGTTCTACCGCTGCTGGCGGAAAACCGAGGGGGGTCACTACCGGTTCGACCCCCCCCCTCCGAAAAACCGGGGGGGGCCACTACCGGTTCGAACCCCTCCCCCCCGCCCTCACCGCCAGCAAACGACTCCCGGTCCCTACCACCGTCCGCACAACATCCCCCACTGCTGTTCCCAGCACCACTGTCCTCACCACCACTGTCCCCGCTGGTTCCACCACCGTCCCTACTGTCCACACCAGTGCCCCCATCTCTGTCGCAGTGTCCCCACTGTCCCCACCACTGTTCCCACCACGGTTCCACTCTCCCCACCTTCTCCACGGCCCCAGCCACTGCCCGACTGTCCCTACTGTCCCAGTGCCTCCTCAGCTGTCCCACTGAGCTGTCCCACTGTTCCCACCACTGTCCCCACTGTCCCCACCACTGTCCCCACTGCACCTCTGCCCCATTGTCCCACCGCCGTCCTCGCCACCGCCCTCACCACTGTCCCCACCACCACTGTACCCTCCACTGTCCCACTGTTTCCACCACATCCCCACTGTCCCCACCACCACCGTCCCCACCACTGTCCCATTGTCCCCACTGTTCCCACCATTGTCCCCGCTGTCCCCACTAGTGCCCCCACCAGTGTGTCATTGTCCTACCACGGTCCCACTCTCCCCACTTCCCCCACGGTCCCCACCACTGGCCCACTGCCCCCACTGTACCCCCTACTGTCCCACTGTCCCCGCCGCTGTCCCACTGTGCTGTCCCAGCGTCCCCACTGTCCCCATCACTGCCCCACTGTCCCCACTGTCCCCACCACTTTCCCCACTGTGGTACTGTCCCACCACTGTCCTCACCACCGCCTTCACCACTGTCCCCACCACTACCGTCCCCACCACTGTCCCACTGTTCCCACCACTGTCCCGTTGTCCCTTCACCACTGTCCCCACCACCACCGTCCCCACCATCCGCACCCCCCCCCCCCCCGGTTTTCGAGGGGGGGGGGTTCGAACCGGTAGTGACCCCCCCCCCCCTTTTCATGATGGACTGGGGGGGGAGGGGTTCGAACCGGTAGTGACCCACCCCCCGGTTTTCCGCCAGCAGCGGTGGAACACGCTCTTTCACATACATATATATATATACACACGAACTGCCGCTGGCATCTACCTCGATCGAGAAGAAGAGGAGACAGACGAGGAGTAGGAAGAGGAAGAGGAAGAAAAACAAAAAAAATGATTTCGTCGGCACCGCCGATGTCTCACAGATTTTCGTTGTCTTTCGACCACCCGAAGCATCTCCTCGAATTCTGCCTCCAGGAACCATTGTCGGTGCCGGGGACCACCGCCGAAAGTCCAGGATAAGGATCGACCTCCCTGGCAGGCGCCACCCCTTCGCAAAGGAAGGAACACGGGGTGGATTGAGGCTCGAGGCATGACGTTCCCAGTTCTTGGGCGCTCTCCGCCCCCTCTGGGCCTTCAGGAAGCTCCTCGTCGACACAGCTGGGTCCACTCTCGAACTTCTGGCCGGACGGAACCCCAGCTGGGTCTCAACGATCCCGGAGCCTATCCAGGAGGTGGAAAAGGAGGCCTGGGACAGGCCCCGTGAAGGCCCCAAGAAACTCACATAAGACCACAAAAACTTCAAACAATCCCCTACAAAGCTCCCCCTTTGAACCCCACACGCTACGTAGGACAGGCCGAACCCCCAAGATTGCCCAGCGATCGCGCGCGTTCCGCGAATTCTGTCTTTGACTCTTGCTGCCGCCCCAGGGGGTCGGCGGTGCGGCGTAAGCCAATGAATCACAACGGGAAACCAGTTGCGCGCCTCCAGCGCCGCCCCTGGCGCGCTCCGCGGGCCAGGGAGGGGGGGCCCCAGCGAGGATCCAAGAAATCCGCGCGGAGCGCCAACTATTTATGTTTATAGCGGTTTTTCTCTTCTGGACGAGCGTGCCCCACTACTCGCAAAGTAGCTACTCGCAACTGGCCTGGACCTGTCGCGTGAGATCTGCGATCCACTAGACAGAAGAGAAGGTATGCCTTCTTCGGACGTCTGCGAGTCGGCACTTTGCGAGCAGCGGAACGCGCTCGGTGGTCTTCGAGGACTCCTTCCCTGGCCCCTCCTCCTTCGGGAGCGGCCAAGAGGGGGGTGTCCAAGAGGGGGGGTGCAAATCATGACCGGCGGCGTGTGCGCGGCCCAGCGGGGGGGCCAGGAACGTAATGAAATAAGATGAGGCGCCATGAAATCTGGGGAAATATCACGGCCCACGCCATGATATCCCCCCCCCCCTAGTCATCACTTGGCAAACCCCAAACGTGGTGGTGACAACACCTGGCGGTGAGTCTCGGGCGATTTGGTGTCACCACCCGGTTTGGGGACTCGTGCGGTTTTCCGACGATGTCCCGGACACTGGTGGGTCCAGGAGTCACAAAACCCGGTGGTGACCCCGCGTCCCCAAACCCAGCGGTGACCTTTTTGGGGATTCCAGGTCGCCACCTGGTATCTCACCACCTGTTTTGGGGGTTCCCGAATCACCCCTCTCTTCCGCCCCCGACTCCTGCAGGGCGTCTGCCGGGCCTCGCGACTGCCAGAGCAGGCCTGGGAAGCGGCCGCGCTCCCGGCGGGCCCGGACCGAGCCTCGACCTCCGCGGGCCGGGGCCCCGCCCACGCCGTGGACGAGGACACCCCGCCGGGAGGCCCGAGGAGGGGCCCCGCAGAGGCCCCGGGGCCTCGGGGGCGGGGCCCGTGCACCCTGACCTTCCAGAGTGCTAAAAGATAGCCCTCCAGACCTATGGACCTGTCTGGGCTGCCCAAAACCTCGACTGGAATTAAGATATCGAGGTCCTGGTGCTATTTTTTAGCCCTCTTGGAAGGTCAGGGCAGTGGTCCCCCAGAGGGTTCCCGGGAGGCCCCCGGGGTAGCCTATAGAGGGAGCCAAGAAGGCCCTCCGAAGGCCCGCCTCGATCGCGCGAGCGTTTCGGCATGGGGCAGGAGGGGGGGAGGGGGGGAGAGGGGGTCTGGCTCTGGACCGGTGCTTCGTGCGGCCGCTTGCAGAAGTGCGGCCTCTGGGGGAGACTCCACCCGCTCGAAGCAGGCGCCAAAAAACAGCCAAGATCTACTCCATGGAGGGGGAAGGGGTGCAAGGGCCCGCGCCGATCGGCAAAACAGCGAATAAAAAACGATCACCGATCGGGATCGGAGCGGCCTGGCCACGGGCCCTGATCGAAAGATCGACGCCTGCTCAGCTACAATCAGAGCTCTGCCATAAGAAGCAGTTGAAAAAGAAATGAAGCCACAGTTGGGCCTCAGCCTCGCCCAGATGCACTAGCAACGCCATGGGAAGAACCATTGAAGGACCTCAGGAACATCCAGAACCCTTCGAAAACCAACGTGGATCTTACCTTTGAAAAAGTTTGACTGTGCTCTCCTTCCGCGTCTGCTCGTTCGTGGAGAGCTCGGTGTCGCACCAGCCTTTGTGCTCGGCTTCCTCGTTGGCCTCCTCCATGAGGCGCACGATGAGATCCGCCGGCCCCGTCTGCGGTGCCATCGGGCGCGTGAAAGAGGAGCCAGACCTCCCGGCGTCCTGAACCGTCGAGCCAACGGCTCTTCTTCGATTTCCGCCCATCCCGGGGCCCGTTTCGGGCCCAGTTGCCGCGAGGGCTCGGCCCGGGCTGCAAGGACTAGCCAAGGTGTAGCCTGTGAGGGTTCAGGGAACCGATTTTGCACTGATCTTGCAGGGGCACAGAAGGACCAGGGAGAATGACTGGGAAGGGGAACGACGACGACGAGAAAGAGAAGGAAGAATGAAGAATGATCGTGATAACACCTCATGCGCACGGAACGAACGCCCCGATGACCCCACGCCGAAGCCTCCTCCACAGAAGCAAGGTCCACGCTTCAAACCCAAAGTCTCGAAACGTAAGCGAACTGGAAATGAAGCTGGGAGCTGGAACAATCCTGTCGCTCGGCCCCGAATTGGCCCTCACCCTTCCCACTGCCAAAGCAAAATCCAAGACCCTGCGGGGGTCCAACTGACGCAATGGTTGGATAATAGTTACGCTGGTTTGTTGCCGCCGGCCGCCCTCGAAAGGGTCCACCTTCTCACAAGCTGTTCACGGGGTGGACCCAGGCGACCTTCCTTGTTTCCATAGTTTGGGTGCCCCCTGCAAGGAAGCCCTTTTCTAGATGGGGGCACGGCACCACACTAGGCGGCGAGCCCGGGCGGAAGTGAGAAGGTGCAACCCTTCTCGGAAGGCGGCGAGAGGCTTCGAGAACTTCTCAGGAGGTCCCGAGGCCTTCCGAGCCTTCCCAGAGGAGGTCCGACCGCTCCCGCTTCCCCACCGGGCTCGCCGCCGGCAGCCGATGATAACCATGCGGGTGCCAAGGTTGGCTTTGCCGATGCTGGCGACGATCATAACAATCATGCTGCGCCAATACTCCGCCTTATACGGTCAGAGGTTACCTCGAGCTGGTCCAAGGCGGCCTTGGGCCCCCAAAAACGCTTTCAGCGAACGCACGTCACGCACTCGATTCTGCCGAGTTTCGCCCCACTTTACCCCGGGCATGGGAAACACTCCCGCAAGTTCCCATGACCCTCTAGCCACCACCGCCTGACGGGAAGATCGACTCCCTGGAAGCGGCCAATGTGTAAAACATTTCGACCTTCGGATCCCCCAACAGGCTCCGGGACCGTGAACAATCGGCGCACGATGATAGTTGCTTGTCTCTACAAGGCAACCCAGCGTAGTTGGGTGCTTTTCATGCGCGAACCCTACTAGGGCAACGGTTTTGTCTTGCGCGGCCTTGCAATGCAGCAGCTGCCCCCCCCGTTTGCGCGCCATTCCCGCGCCGCATGAAGCCTTGCGAAGACCCTGCAACGACCCTGCAAAACTTTGTGAACACCCTGAACTGCCATGCGAAACTACGCCAATCCTTGGCACGCATTTCAGTGCGTAGCACCCCGCAATTGCGGATGAAATTGAAATCGCGGGCGGGGGGGGCGGCGCGGCACCTGCGCCCCGCGCGCGATCCGCCAACCTCGAGACCCGCCCGCGACCCCCCGGCCCAGCCCCCCGCCCCCCGTCCCGGAAGGACCCGAAAGCCCCAAGGCCCCCAGATGGAGGAAGGAGGGGGGGAGGGAGGAGATGGCGCCTCAGGGGTAAAACGACGCAACGGCGAAGCGCCAAAAGGAACCATTTCGACAGAATTACGAAGATACCTAATCGCTGCCCAAGAGGAACCATGTCGACAGAATTACAGAGATACGCTGTCGTTTACAAAATACGCTATGCAACCGAACGCCGTTGCTTCAAAGGCTTGTCTGGCGCCCCCTCCGCATTTCTGGCCGCCTTCGCCGTCGACGGCGCCCTGACTCAAGGCGCGTTGCCGCCGTTGCGTCAAGCAGCGCCGGAGGCATTGAAACTGCCGGCACGCATGCAATTGCTTCTGCCGAGCTCTGCCCCGTTCACTCTGGGCATGGGGAACACTCCAATAGGCTCCCCTGACCCCTACCCACCGCCGCCCGACGGAGAAGCCGACTCCCTGGAAGCGGCCTATGTGTAACAATTTCGACTTTTGGATCCCCCCAGGAGGTCCCGAGACCGCGAACAACCGGCACGCGATGAGATATGCTCGCCTTCACAAAGGCAGCCCAGCGTGGTTGAGTGCGTTGTCTTGCGCGAACCTTACTCGGGTTACGTTCTCGTCTTGCGCGACCTTAAAAGGCAGCGGTTCCCCCCCCCCGCTCGCGCGCCATTCCCCGCGCCGCACAAAGCCCCGCGAAGACCCTGCAACGGCCCTGCAAGCACCCTGCGAACATCCCGAAATATCCTGCGAAACTACGCCAATCCTGGGTGCGCTTTGCAGTACGCAGCACCCCGCAATTGCTGATGAGATTGGGGACGCAGGCGGGGGGGGGGGGGGGGGCGCAGCACCTGCGCACCGCGCGCGACCCGCCCGCCTCGAGACCCGCCCGCGACCCTCCGGCCCCGCCGCACGCCCGTCCTGGACGGGCCCGACGGCCCGAAGGCCTCCAGATCGAGGAGGGAGGAAGGGGGGAAGGAGGAAATGGCGCCCCAGGGGGAGATCGACGCAATGGCGAGGAGGCCCACGAGGAACCATGTCGACATAATTGCAAAAAGACCATTCCGAGACTATTCCGAGATACCCTGTCCTTCACAGAATAAATGTAACCGATCGCCGTTGTTTCAATGATTTTACCCACGCGCGCGGCGACTACAGCGCAATCGGGCGCCCGCGCAGGCCGGCGAGGGGGAGAGAAAGAGAGAAAGAAAGAGAGAGAGAGAGAGAGAGAGAGATAGAGGCCAGGCGCGCGGCGCGCTCACGCGCGAGCGCCGCGCGCCACCATGAGCTCCAGCTCCAGCGGGCGCGCCAGATCCGCGAGGGCCTCCCTGCAGATGCCGTCGCGGGGAGCGTCAACAGTTCCGCCCGCTCCCCGAACAAGCTCCGCCGCCGCCGCACCCGCGTCGCCAGCCGCGTTGTCGGTGCGCCGCAGCCGCCTCCGCGCCGCGCGCGACGGCGGCACGTCCGCCCACTCGTCGTTGAGGTCCGACCCCTCGCCGACGCCCATGGGGCATGACCGCGAGCCCCAGCCGTGCGGCAACACCGACAGCAGCAGCTCCAGCGCCAGCATCCACCGCAGGGGGAGGCGCCTCCGCAGCATCGCGCCGCCGCGCCGCGGGGCGCTGGCGGCGGCGTCGCCGCCTCTCCACCGTTTGCGGCCGAGGCGGCGGGCGGGGTGGCAGCTCGTACTCCCCGGAGCTCCAGCTGCCGGCGCGGCCGCATCCATCTGCCCAGTATCTGCCGCCCCCGCGCCCACGAAGAGCGCGGCGGAGATGGCAGACCGGGCGACGGCGGCAACCGCGCGCCGTGGAGGACCGCGGCGTGGACGGCGGCCTCCACGAGGGACGCGGCGTAGGCCGAGGCAGCCCCTCCAGGCCTCGGCATCCCGCGGCGCTGCGACGCCGGGGCGACGGGGCCACGAGGCGAGACCGCGCGGTCGCTTGGGCCAGAATGCGTTGCTTCAGCGGGTCAAGATAGTTCCCCGGGGGATTCTCTGGCGCCCCCCCCGCATTCCTGGCCGCCGTCGCCGTCGACGGCGTCCTGGCGCAAGGCGCGTTGCCGCCGCCGAGTCAAGCAGCGGCGAAAGCATTGAAACTGCCGGCGCAAATGCACTCGCTTCTACCGAGCTTCGCCCCGCTTACTTTGGGCATTGGTAACACTCCCACTCCCATAGGCTTCCCTGGCCCTCCACCCACCACCGCCTGACGGAGAAGTCGACCCCCCCGAAGTGGCCAAGTCGTAACAACAGGCCCCGGGACCGTGAACAACGGGCACACGATGATATTTGCTTGCCTTTACGAGGGCAGCCCAGCATGGTTGAGTGTTTTGTCTTGCGAGAACCCCTACTAACCCTGTCGCGGTTAGGGTAACGTTATTGTCTGGCGCGGCCTTGAAAGGCAACGACTTTCCCTTTCCGCTTGCGCACCATTTCCTGCGCCGCACGAAGCGCTGCAAAGACCTTGCAAAGGTCCTGCAAACATCCTGCGAACATCCCGAAAGACCCTGCGAAGCTACGCCAATCCTTTGTGCACCTTGCAGTACGCAGCACCCCGCAATGGCGGATGAGATTGAGGGCGCACTCGGGGGGAACGCACTGCTTGCCCCTGCCGACCCGTGGTGCGTTTCGGGGCGAGGCACATCCTCGAAATTCGATGCCGCTGGCCCCCTTTCGACATCGTTATGTATCGCCGAATGACTCCGCTGGCCTTCTTCAAGTCGAGGACCGAGGGTTCACCTCCGAAAGAGAAACCTAGGCCTGCGCCCTCTGCGAGCAATGCATTCCAACAAAATTCAACCAGACCAAAAAAGGGTACGAAAAAGCGTCCCAGGCATTTTTGTTTAACCATTCTTGACTACTCCTGCTGAAGAGGACATGTCCGACTTTACGCCAGTCCCAGACCCCCCTACGTCGTGACTTTTCCGTTACATCGACCCCCAGAGGTCTCGATCCGTTCCCCAGGGCCGGGTGGTCATCCTGAGCCGCTCTTGGACGATCCTCAAGCCCGGCGAAGGCGCCGAGAGGCCGAAACGAGATTGAAAGAGTGAAATAACAGAAAAAATCCAGTCGTGATTTTTTGTGCATGACTCGACGGGGTCTGGTCGGTGGAACGCGCGCAGCCACGCAGGAACAAACATTAGACGAGCGTGTTCCACTACTCGCAAATGGCCTGGATCCCCCGCGGAGGATCTACGATACATTACATCGAAGCGGGCATGTGTGTTTCGGACGTTTGCGAGTAGGCACTTTGCGAGTGGTGAAACGCGCTCGGTGAAAAATGAGAGCGTTGACTGCTCGACGTTGCTGTGCGCGGGCGGCCGGCCGAGGGTGCCCGTGCCGGTGCGCGTGCCCGTGTGCCCACGGGGGGCACACGCCTGCGGAGCGGGCGGCCCGCCGCCACTCCCGTCGGAGCAACCTCTCTGCAAGAGAAGGGGCTGGCGGACGTCGGGGCAAGCCTGCCGGATCCCTGAATCCTCTTCTTGGCCCTCGCGAAGGGGCCCAGCCGCGCAAGAGCGCCTCAAGACGGCCCAAGACGGCCCCAAGAGGCCCCAAAGCAGCCCCCACGACCCCCCAGAGGCCACCAAGGGGCCTCCAGTAGGCCCCGAAGAGGCCCCCACCTGGCCCCGCAACGACTGGATTGCAGGTGCTCTGGACGTGCACCCCGCGAAGCGAGGGGCATCCTTAATCATTTTTTTCACCTTGGAGAAAGGATCGGAAGCCACGCGCACCGACAGCGCCGACAGCACCTTGCTGCGGAGCTCCTGGCCCTTCACCTGCAGATTTCCCGTTGCGCTTGCAACATGGGGGAACCAGACGGTACCGATACTGATACTCCTCAGACCTCTGACGGGGAAAATCTGATCAGGATCTCGCGGCGAATCCACCGGTGGTGACGAGGCCCTTCCAGGAGCCCGAAAGAGGGGAAAATGAGGGAAGGGTAGCGGTATGAGTACCTCGTCCTCCTCCTCCGAAAATGCAGCCACAAGGGACATCAAGCAACGGGGTCTGCGAGCCCCAGCGGGCACAAGTGGGTAGGGGGAGGGGGAAGGCTTCTGAGAACGAGACTGTTTCTTGAAAGGCGCGGGCCCTACATCTATAATTAAGGCCCGCGTCTTCTAAGAAACAGCCTACATCTAAAGAACCCTCCCCCGTCCCCCACACCCCCTTTGCGCGCGTGACCGAAGTGCCAGGGTGGCTGGCGCAAACTGTCGGTTCCTCAGTTGCCCCCCTTGCCTGCAAATACGCGGCCGCTTGTTGCTGCGCCCCCGTGGCGGCGTCGGAGCGCAGGGCAGCCAGCGAGGTCCCCTTGGAGCCCCTCTGCGCCAGCGAGGGCAGGTACTTTTCGGCGTGGCCCTTCACCTGGGACAGACCTCCTCCTCCTCATCTTCCTCCTCCGCCTCCTCCTCCTGAGTCAATGAGGCAATAAGGCAACGACGGCAATGGAGTTCGTCGAAAGCGGTCGCTTCCCCCAAGGGGGACTGGTCGGGCACCCATCTGGGGAGTAGAGCCAAAAAGAAACAATGAGCGTGGTCCGGCATGAACGGAGGTAGGGAAAAAGGACAGGACATAGCAACAGCATCATCATCATAACCTAGATGAAGAAGAAAGTAGAGATGATGCGCGGCAGGTTGTAGCGTGGCGGCGGCACTGTGGGAGTTGGGAAGCCCGATGGCTTGGGTCCCCCCGCCTTCGGGTCCACTGGCCCAAGTGTGCCAGCGCCCTGGGCCCCACGTGCTGGTGTAGTTTAGCTGAGTGGAAACGGTACCCTTGTTGGTTCTCGCCCTGATCATGCCCTTCGCATTATTGTTGGAAATGTTGGCGGTATACTCGGGCTCCCGAGTCTCAGCGTGGTCGGTCAGGGCGAAATGGTGCAACTCCACCTCAGCCTGGGCCTGCTCGTGTGTGATTGGTTCCCCGTTGGCGTCAACGTTGTATCTGTGCTCCATGGACTCCATGGCCATCCGCGATGGTCTGCCGCCATGCCGTAGTAGGCGCTCTAAGCCTTCCCACTTGGCCTTGCTATTGTTGAGTTCGTTGGCGTTGCGCACGCTTTCCGCTTAGCTGTCGAGGTATTCATCATCGTCGGCTCGCATCTTCGATGTCAGTCCCTCTTTAGAATGGAAGAAGAAGGCGCGGCTAGCTGTAACTATTCGTGTTCAGCGCGGTGCCGTACAACTCGTATGCCAGCCTGCGCGAGCAGGTCTTCCCATGCAACATATGCTGTGATGCGTGGGCGCGGCTGCCTCCGCGAGCTGGTAACCGACCTTGGCCGTATGTATGCGTGCTTGTGAAGACTGCGATGCATCATTCCATTCTCTTCGCGCCCGTTGACATGCCCTCCTTATCCTTCTCAGCGCGGAAGTCGCGTTGGCGATGCGCGGCTTTCGTATTCGAGCTGGGGCGTTCTTGCAGGCTGTCCCGGCTCATTTCTGGCATCTGTGTTCAGGTCGCGGGCGCGGTCGTTAATCTCGTAATCCACGGGGCCCACGGGTGCACGTGAATGTCGCTGAACTGCTGGCGAAATATATTATGATTGGTCGCGCATGTTATCTCCTCGGGGCACAGGCGCGGGGCCGCGCGTTCAACGTGGGCGGCGTCGAGGGACCTCTGGTCGATTACGACCCGGATGTGGTCCTCGCCCTTTCGAACCATGTCTGCGTCGGCGATTACTGCAGCATCCATTACCGCGTCTTGGTGGGCGGTTGGGATGGCGATGTAGTCGACGCCGCCAGCGATGCACGCGCGTGTCGCCAGCGTCGTTCTCATCTGGTCCTTCTCCGCAGTCGCCAATCGAGTCGGCGAAGTGCTCCCCCGCGGTGGAGTTGGCGTCGATCATGATGAAGTCGACCCCGAAAATGTAAGTGGCGTTGCTGATGTTGGTATAGGAAGTAACTTTCTGTTCTCGCCCAAATGCCCGTGGGCGGCATGGGCCGCAGCCGGCGCCCCCCTATGGCCTGGCGCCGCGACGCGCGCGACGAGGAGCCCCGGGCCCGAATGCAAAATCCCGAAGCGGTCGGGGCGTAAGGAGCGCAGGGCGCTTTTGGTCTCCGCGCAAGGGATGTCGGGGCACACGAGGGGCGAGCGACCAAAAATGTAGTTGTCGTGGCCATCCGAGATCACGCGGAAGCGGCGCATGGTTGTCGCCCCCCCTGGTAGCCTTGATTCCTGAAGTCCGACTAGGTGTGTGTCCACGGTCTTCAGTTGGTTGCTGATGACCTCCATTCCCAATCACTTTTCTCAGCTGGCCCCTGCCGACGCGGGTCGGCCCCTTGAAACTGCGGACGTCGACGGTAGTCGCGGTGAGATTCACCGCTGCTTTCTTGCTGATGTGGTCCTGCTATGGTCTGAAGTGGTCTGGCGTAGATGGGGCTGTTGGCGATGTCGCTTCCGCGCCGCGGCCGGCAAGGCCTGGGCATGCGCTCCGCGCGTCGTCGTCAGCCCGCTGCATCCACTCCCTGTGACGATACTGTTGCACACCAATACTGCTATCAAGTATGGCTGTGGGCTCGTCTCGTCGCGTCGGCTTGACCTCTCTGCCATGGAGTCAGCAACTTCGTTCCAAAGGCGACTTGCGCGAGCGCGCACGCGGTCGGCGCGCAGGTCAACGGCGTCGGAAGTCAGCTGCTGTAGCCGGTTGGCAGCTGCGAACAAGTCATCGTTCGCTGTGGGGTGCGAATGCTCCCTCGGCTGGCCCAATTGCCATCTTGGACTTGGCGTTCACCGTTACTGGCAGGTTGCTGTAGACCTCTGGATGGCTGTGAATTATGCGCATGCCCGGACACCCGCCGTCAATTCCGCCGTTGTTGATGTAGGTATGTCTAGGTATGCCACCGTAGGGTCTGCAACTTTGGCTGACATGGTGACCGGGCATGCACGCCCGTCGTCATCTTCGACGATAATCACAGCAGCCCAAGCGCGGGGGCGGACTGGCGAGCGACGTCGGCGCACAGGCGGATCCGCTCGATCATCCCGCGGGTTCTGGGCGAGGCAGAGTTCGAGTGCCACGACGGCGCGTGGATTGAAGCGCTCTGGCACATGTAGGTCGGGGAAGTCGGCGGGAATGCGGGGCGCAGGTTCGCGCCCGAGGACGTCGGCGACCGGCGCGGTCACAGCGAAAATGGACTTCACCGCTCATCTCGCTGGACTCCTCGGAATATTGCCACCCGATGGTTGGCCCTCTCGCGCGGGCGAGGTTGCTCGTCGGTTGACGACAGTCGCTCGTAGACATGGTCGTTGACCTCCTGGGCGACAGGTCCTGCAGCGTAGCCGCGCGATGCGTTGCCCCTGCCGCGGCAGGGGCCTTCTCCCACATCTGCAGGATCAAAGTCATGGGGTGGCAGATGTTGTGGGTCTCCCGCATCCTGTCTCGAAACTTGGTCACGCGGCCCCAGTTAAGTCCTTCCTCGGGGCTGCGCCGGTACTGCTGTGCACTGTGGCACTGCTAAAAACAGCAGTGGCGTTGGCCGTCGCGCATCCGCTGCGTCGCCAGTCGCTCCACTGCCCTGAAAGCGGGGAACCGTTGGCTCTGCATGCCGTCGGAATGGCGCCATGGCTGATCCCCGCCGGTGGTCAGTGACTGTTGGCCCGCCCGTCTGAAATACATCCCGGGTGTTCGTTGAGCTCGTCGTCGCCCCGTTGCGGTGGGTCTTGCTGGTCTGGATAAGTTGCATCTGACGGCGCCCCAGAGTCACCGCGCGGCGTCGCCCTTACGCGACCGACGCCGCTTTGCAAACGCCAGCATGAGCCCGTTAGTTCCCCGGCAACATCGGGTCACTCGCCCGTCATAGCCTTGTCGGCGAGGACGATCGCCTCGGGCCGAGGGCCGCGGCGACGTTGGCGCGGGGCCCCCGGGGTCGATGGATGGCGACGATCATCTCCCAGGTGCGGCAATGAAGGTTCTGTGGGGCTAACTGGTTGCGGCGTCATCTGCCCTGTCGGGGAGACGCCTTCATCCTCTCTCCCCGCAGGCGATGGCGCGTCGATGCCGATGTACTCCGGCGCGCGGTTGGACGGCGAATGCGGTTGTCCTGGCGGAACAGATCCCGGCGCCCATGCCGGTGGCGCTGACCTTTCTATCGCGTCGGTCCGCTGAGATTCTCTTAGCGGCGCGGCCGTGCATCTCCGCGTCCTTGGCGGAGAGAACGCGCGGCGCTGGCCATGGGGGCGTTCGCCAGGTTGCGATGCTACGAATGCATTACGTCGGCTTCTCTGAGCATTTCGTTGGACTGGGTCTGGGCCCCCAGTGATTTTTCCACCCTCCAATGGATGCTCAAGTCGCAGGACGGCTGGGAATACCGCAGTCGCGGCGGCTGCAGGGCCCTCGTCGTCCGCGGCGATCGGCGCGCGGAAAACCTGGCTGATGGCGTCCACCAGCTCGACGTTGTCGAGGCGCTGCCAGGCGGTGATCGCCGCCTGTCTGTCGTGCTGGAACTCCTCTGTAGCATTCTCCATCCTCTTCTCGCGCGTCTCTCTGATCGGTCCCCACTGCGACTCCCTGCGGAGGCATGCTTGCAATTCACGTTGAAAGCCTTCGCGCTGTCCTGCCGCGCCCATCTCAGCTCGCTGGAGCGCGAGCCGAAACTGCCCTTCAGATCGTGAAGCATTGCAGTTCACTTGCTGCTCGCAGTTGCGCATGTCGGCAATGACCTTTTGGAAGTATCCTTCCAACTGCCCTGGCCCTTTTCTTTCTGCGCGCGCCCTGCTCGACGCCGGCAACCATCTGCTGGCACTGGCCGCCGGCCGCGCGGATAGCGGCCCCCGCGCGCCTGCGTTTTCCAGCGGCACCTGCGTCGCTCGCAGGCTTCTTTCCTCTGCGTCGCCCAACCTACGATGCAAGATGTCGTTGTCGCTGTAGTCATTGATCCGGCTTTGAACTTTTGCCGCTTTGGCTTCTATGCGGGCGATGCAACCCTGGGCTCCTAGGGTCACGGTGTAGTACTCATGCCTTTCTGCTGTCGACCCTCCTGCGCCTCGGAGATTATTTTCCACGTCGTCGGG
>CAUYUJ010019048.1:709431-724431 GCA_963575745.1 Prorocentrum cordatum
CCCTTTCCTCCTCTGCTCTTCCTGCCCTGGCCCATGTCGGCACGCCCCTCACATTGGACGCCCGAGTTATCCGGGGTAACTCGGGTCCGGGGTAACTCGGGTTTGGGTTCCCGAAAAACAAACCCGAGTTAGCCCTGACCCGAGTTACCCCTGATGATTCGGGGCTCTGGACGCCCGAAATATCCGGGGTAACTCGGGTCCGGGGTAACTCGGGTTCGGGCTCCCGAAAAACAAACCCGAGTTAGCCCTGACCCGAGTTACCCCTGATAATTCGGGGCTCTGATCACACGCTTCGCGGCCCTAATAAGGAGCTCCGCCGAGGGCCCCAGCGGCAGGGTCCGCAGGGCGACCTCGGGCCATTGCGGTACACGTCTCGCACGATTCGCGGCCGTCCTCGTTTCCAGTGTGCGTCGTGAGAGTGCGTGTGCGAATGGACATCGGTGGCAGAGACTGTCTGGCGAAGCGTTTCACGTCTGTCGCGCTTCCGTGCAGTGAGCGGTCCCGTCTATAGTCGCCCAGTGTTAAACTCGGGCTTGGGTTTTCTCCCGGCTACTTCCTCCATCCCCCGACCGTTCTCGTGCGCCACGCTGCTGGGAAAGGGGAACTCGTAGCAACGGTCTGCAGATCCACGGATCCGTGGATCCCAGTTCCTGCGGGTTCACGCAGTTACGTATTATTATTGTATACTCATTCCAGCGAAAGAATGGGATCCACGAAGCTTCCACGAGGGCTTTGGGCGCTTGAGCGAAAGCACATGGCGAACAGCGCCCTGGAATCGTACTTTGTGTGTGTGTGTGTGCCGGCCCCTTTCTTCCAGGCCCGGCATTCACCCTGTCGTTGCGCATCATAGGATTCGTGAAGCGTGCCCTCTTCGACCGCGCTGGCACACCCGCCGATCCGTGAGTCCAGCGCACACCCTGGAATTGCACCCCAGAGGATTTGTCAACCGTGCAACCGTGCCCTCTTCGACCGAGCCGAGGCACCAGAGGATATGAATCGCAACGGGCGGCTGCCGGTTCGCAGTGCTGTTCGGTGTCGTGGCCTCGTTGCGTCACCGTACGGGTGCTGACTTAACCAGCCCCCTTTCACCGACCCCCCTGGGTTTGGCTTCCCCTATTTTTCACCCCATTTCTCATCTTCTTCGGGTTTTCTCTCTCCGGGTTTCTGCCCCCCCTCCCTGGGACGGGAAGGGTGGAAGAGAATCCTTCCGCTCCCTGCAAGAATCCCCACCACCCATGGCGTAGTACGTGCGACGCCACACGGGGTGGCACGTCCATCCACCTTTCCGCTTTAAGGGGGTGGTGAAGCCCGTGGACGGGACGGGGTTCGCACTGCAGGACACCATAAGTCCTTCAAAAACCAATGGTTGGCACCGTCAGCCTACCACAACCATCGAAGGTACATGCCAAATGTTCTCCACAGCTCATGCCTCTTCCATAGCCCGTGAAATTTTCTCAACTTGAAATCTCAAATTCTCCAGCCGTGCACGAGGGCTCTCCAGGACGAGCAGCGGCAACGGCACCATTTTCCTTCTCTGAAAGTCTTTAAGAAGAAACACGGCACAAACATTAACTTTTAGCGCTCCATGAGGACGACAGGATGAGAACGGGGGGAGGGGCAAAAGGAGGGGGAGGAGGAATATCAGGCTGTTCCCTCCTCCTCTCGGTTGCCCTCCCCTCCCAGCTTTGCCGTGTCGCTGCTCATGATCTCGATGGCCTTGCTTATCGCCTCGATCTCCTCTGCGCGCAGCTGCTGCCTCCGAACGCCCACACGGAGCCCCTCAAGTGAACTGCCCTGACTCCATCGGATTGGGGCGAGGGTGGGAGGAGGGAGAGGGCAACTGACGAAGGGGGAGGAGGAAGAGGAGGAGGAGGAGGAGGAGGAGGAGGAGGAGGAGGAGGAGGAGGACGACGAGGAAGAGCAGTTGGAGGAGGGGTGAGGAGGAGGGCTCTGGGATTCCATGGGCTGCTGCAGGATGCTTACGAGGGATCCCTTAGGAGAAACAAAACATACTTATTGAGGAAGGAGGGAGGAGGGAGAAACGCAGAGGGAAGAGGGAGGGGCGAGGGGAAGGAAAGGGAAGCCAGAAGAGAGGTCTTGGAAAGCATGAGCATGTTTCAGAAATGTCTGGGGGGGGGGGGTACGGGAAGTTCGGATGAGGGAGGAGGGTGAGCAGGGAAAGGAGGGAGAGGGGGGCAGGGCGGAGGGAGAAGCAAGAGGGAGACAGGGGCCTCGGCCTCCTCCCTCTCCTCCTGTACCCTCTCCTCTCCCTCCACTACCCCCCTTATCCCCTCCCCCCCTCTTCCGCCCCTCTTCCCGCAGGTCTCTCGAGGCCCCGAAGCACGAAAAGGGCCAACACGTTCCAAGACAACTACATCACCCCCCTCGGCCCTGGACACGGCCTGAGTTGCCGAACGGCCTCCCCACAGAGCAAGAGGAATGCCTGCATCGCTCTCCCCCTCCTCCTCCCTGCTCCGTTCTCCTCCCCCTCCCCCTCCCCAGCATCCTCCTCCTCCTCCTCCTCTTGCTTCACCTCCATCGCCATCCTCATCACCCGGTGGAACAGTGTAAATATCAGCTTGTTCGAAAACTACCAGGCTGAATGAGCTAGTCCTCTGCCGAAATGGGCGATCCCTATGTTCTAGGAGTGAAGGAAGCGTGCAGAAAAATGTGGTCGGCACCTTTGAGAGTGACTTCGGAGATCCTCCCCCTACCTCCTCCTCCTCCTCCTACTCCTCCTCCTCCTCCTCCTCCTCCTCCTGCTCCTGCTCCTGCTCCGCCTCCTCCTCCTACTTGCTCCTGTTCCCCTGGCCATCCCGAAGGGGAACACCAAAAATACCAGTGCTGCTACTCCCTGGACCGCTACCAGGGTGCATTCTGCCCAGAATGTCGAGGAGAGTACAGCCGCGACGCCCGAGGCTCTCCAGGACGAGCAGCGGCATCGGCATCTTCTCCTCGGACATCGCGTTTTTTCTCAACGTGGCTCCCCAAAGGTCTGAGCCCATTTCCGTGACCCGATGTTCGTCCCAAGTCGTTTCTGGACGATCCTGGGGCCTGGCGAGGGCCCCCAGGCGCCGAAAAAAAATTCCCCGTCGAGTTTTTGTCACACCGAGAGGATATCAGGGTCCTCCTCCTCGTTCTCCCCCTCCTCCCCAGAACAGTGGACTGGGTAGGGCTGGCAAGGGCGGCTCAACAGGGGGCAGTGTGCGCGCGACGCCCAGCCGGCCTCTGCTCGAAGTCGGAGGCCTTCTGCTCGCACTGGGCGGTCAGGTCCGAGAGGTACTTCTCGTCGGCCTCGCGAGGGCGAACGACGACTCGGACGGACGGAGAAGGGAGGCGGAGGGAGAAGGAGGAGGGAGGAGGGAGGGGAAGGGGGAGGGAGGAGGGACGGGGAGGGACGAGGGAGAGGAAGGGAAGAGGGAGGAGGAGGAGGAGGAGGAGGAGAAGGAGGAGGAGGAGGAAGAGGAGGAGGAGGAGGTGGAGGAGGAGCAGGATGAGGAGGACGAAAACTATCTGTTTGGACTGGTTGACCAAGCACAGGAGGTGGCGCGGGAAATGGGACGGACTGCTCTCGCCACCCTCGCCGGCCACATGGTCTGAACGGCCTTCGGCGCCCCCTCCCGGAGGAGTAGAATGGAGGGGATGAAAGCTGAGAAAAAAAAGGAGGAGGAGGAAGAGGAGGAGGGGGATACGGAGGACGGGGATGAGGAGGGAAGGGGAGGAGGAGGACGGGGAGGAGGAGGACGGGGAGGAGGACGGGGAGGAGGAGGAGGACGGGGAAGGAAGAGGGAATAGGAATTGAGAATGGAAAGGCACCTCCGCCTGTATTATTCCCCGTGCTTCTCATCGTCATCATCAGCAGCAGCATCATCAGCATCATCATCAGCAGCATCATCATCATCCGCATCATCAGCATCATAATCATAATCATCATCATCATCACCACCACCATCATCATCATCATCATCATCATCATCCTCATCATCAACATCAGCATCATAATCGTCATCATCAACATCAGTATCAGCACCCTCATCATCATCATTATCATCACCAGCAACATCAGCACCATCAGCATCGTCATCATCATCACCACCATCACTATCACCAAGATCATCATCAACATCGTCATCGTCATCATCACCGTCATCATCATCATCATCATCATCATCATCATCATCATCATCATCCTCATCCTCATCCTCATCCTCATCCTCATCTCACTCCCAGCACTTCTCCTTCGTCACATTTCTCTTCGTCCTTCCCCTTTCCTTCCTCCGTCCCCCTCCACCCTTCGCCCACGCCTCCACCATCCCTCGTCACTCCCCCCGCGCACGCTGGACCGCGCGATGGGGGGAACGAGGGCGAAGGATGCAGAAGGGATCGCGATGATGAAGAGATATAGGGAGGGAGGAGGAATGAATGCGGCAGGAGTGGACGAGGGGGAGGCGGAAGTGAACAAAAATTCGGCACCACTCGAAATGCTTCGTAAGGGTCCGGGTGTTCTCGGTAACTTTCGGAAGTCCCGAAGGGTTCTCGAAAGGCTTCCTGAGGTTTCGGAAGGGGGGGACGTGGGGGGGATGGAGGAGGCAGGGAGGTAGGAGTGAGACCTCCTAACTCCCCAGAGACATGAAGAATCCAGAGAACTGACAGAACTCTTCGAGCATCGCCGAACACTAACGATAAACGCGTAAAGCACAGAAGTGCTCCTCCTCCTCCTCGTCGTCATCATCGGCATCACCATCATTACCACCACCAGCATCATCATCAACCCCATCACCATCACCACCACCACCACCACCATCATCATCATCATCATCATCATCATCATCATCATCATCATCATCATCATCATCATCATCATCATCATCGTCATCATCATCATCATCATCATCATCATCATCATCATCATCGTCATCGTCATCATCGTCATTATCATCATTATCATAATAATCATCATCATCAACAGCATCATCATCAGCATCGTCATCATCATCATCATCAACAGCATCATCATCAGCATCGTCATCATCATCATCATCAGCATCATTATCGTCATCATCATCTTCATCACCACATTCACCACCACCACCACCATCATCATCATCATGATCCTCATCATCATCATAATCATCACCGTCATCATCATCATCATCATCATCATCATCATCATCATCATCATCATCATCGTCATCGTCATCACCAACATCGTCCTCATTATGACACACTCACCCTGAGAAGTGGATCTGGTCAACAACGAATGACACGCGCCGGTTCTCACATGCTGCCACGCCTTGCCCCCGCCAGCTCGCTCGCATCGCCCTCCGCCTCCGCGGCGGCGATCGGCTTCTGCAAAAGCTCGTCCTCGCGGCACTTCTCGGCCGCCTCGCCCCTCCTCCCGGGAAATGATTGCCGGCCCCGCTTGCAAGCTCGGGCGCCCGTGGCGCGACTGCATGCCCCGCGGCCTCCGAGCCCAACGACGGGAGGACGCCGTCCGCCTCCGCGAACAGCGTGGCCCTCCGTCGCCACCGCCCGCCAGGCGCGTGCCACGCGCTGAGGCCCCTGGCCACTGCCGCGCGCTGCCCAGCGCGACGCCTCCTCCAGCATGCCATCGCTCTCCGCATGGCGCCGGCCGAAGGCCTCCTGGGACAGAGCCGTCACAGATGGGCCGTAGCGCCGTGCCCTGTCCTCAACGCCCACGCGCGCGGCGACGCCAGCCGAGGCGTCAGCCCGCGCGCCCGCGCTCGGCCTTCGGACGCCAGCGGCGAGCGGACTCCGGCGTCCCGCCTCCACTGGCGCAGTTCCCACGGGCACGCGGCCACGATATCCACGATCGCCTCCTTGCACATCAGGGCCTGCTGCCGCTCCCCGGCCCGCGCCCGCTCCGGCACCTGCCATTGACAGGGCTCCGGCACGTGGCGCGCCTCGTCCAAGGCGTAGCCAGCGCGTCGCAAGGCCTTGAACAGCGCCCTGATGATGCACAGGTGTGGTCGCTGCCTGCCACCCTGCTTTGCGCAGCGCCACGCGTGCTGGAGCCGGGCGCAGCGCTTCCCACAGGCCTCGTCCGCGGTGCCATCGCACCGGCAGCACACGAGCGCTCCGCCGACAGTCAGGAAGCAAAGGGGCCCTCGCGCGGCGGTCAAGAAATTGACGTCTGGAAGCAAGTCCTCCGTCTCCTGGGGAATGTCACGCAAGACGCAACCTGCACCTGGCCCGCCTGCGCTCAGCATCACCAGCTTGCGGTGCATCAGCCTCGTGCCACAGGTGCGTCGCCTGCAAGGCATGCCGATGACGTTGGACCTGGCTCAACACTTTCTGTCCTCGCACGTCGAGATCTCCAGTGCAGGGTGCACCGGGCGCGCAGGCGCGCGCGTGAGCTGCTCAGGGCTGGCGTCCGCGACCCACGGCCCAGCCACGTGCTCCGTAACCTGGTTCGCTCCGAAGTGAAGAGGCCGCACTCATCGACCAAGCCGCGCCGCTGCAGGCACGGCTTCGCGCGGTCTGCATGTCCACGCGGTGCCTCGAGCCGCACGCTCACACCCAGCTGCTTCGCGAGCAACCAGGTGCGAACGCTGCAGAGCCAGGCCCACGCCGCGGCAGCGGCCGGCCTGTTCGCCGCAATCCGCTGCGACTCCCAGCCGTCCGTACTGTCGGCAGCGCCGAGGCGCACCTGTGGCCCAGTCGTCCGGCCCTCCCAGCAGCGCTGCTGCCGGGTGCTCGCCGGGGATGCGCTCGATGCGCTTCAAAGGCATCACGCGGAGGTCGTAGCCAATAGCGTGCACCGCGCTTTTTGGCTGAGCATGAAGAATACCACGTGCCGGGCCTTGGTGCTGGAGGCCTTGTGCGCAGAGTCAAGTGCGCGCCCGAGCAAGCGCCGCGCCCTCAACTCTCGCCTCTTGTCTGCGACGCACCGACAGTGACCCAGGCTTCCGCATCGCTGCGCGCGGTCCCCCCCCCCAGCATCAGGATGCCGCCGCGCGGGCGCGGGGCCGCGGCGATCAGCCCCCTCCGCTTGGGTGAAGGCCGCCTCATCGTCGCACAAAGCCTCTGCTGTGATCAGCCAGATTTGGGACGTCGTTTGGTTTATCTCCGTCCCTCCTTCGCGGAGCGCCTGTCGCACCGGTGGCCGGTGCGAGTCCGCGCCAGTCGTGTCCAGCAAGACGCACTGGTCGTCCTGGCACCCGAGGCGTGCCACATACGCTTTGCCGCCTCTCGCTGCCCGCTGCCCAGCGCCCTCTGCCTCCATGCCCTCGTACAGCTCCTCGACCCCAGGCACCAAACATGCAGGGACCGACCACAACGATGTTGAGAACGAGATGGGGTTGACAACGAACCACGAAACCAAGCCCAAGGTTCAAAACAAACGTTCAAAACGACGCCGGCGCAAACCGAAAATGAACGACGAAACGGGGCGTCTAAAACAACAACGAACAACGAAAGGAAACAACAACAAAAAACGAAACGAAAAACAAGGGCCCAGACCAAGCTAAACAGCGTTATGGTCGGTCCTTGCAAGCGTGACCTGCATGAGTCTGGAGCCGTGCCAGCCGCCCGAGGTCGTGCAGAGTTCAATCCAAGCTCCGTCTCGCCTCGGCCATGCCTTCACGTCGCCGTTCTGCCACTGCGCCGCTGCGAGCCTCGCAATGGGCTTGCTGCGCCTGGCCGCGCCCCTGAGGCAAGCGCGCTCCGGTTGATGAGGCCGTACCCGTTGGCTATGTCAGTGCTGAGCAGCGCGTATCGTGTGTCTGGCTTCTCGCCCTAGCTTGCCGCCTGAGGCTCTTAGTGATCTATGTCCCCAGCGGCAGCCCGCACGAAGTATACCATGAGCGCCTGCTGCGCGTCCGGCGTCCTGCACGCCATCTGCTTGGGCTGCAGCGCGCGCACCACGTTGCTGCAGCCCTGCTGCAGGACGACGCTCTCCGCGTATCTGGTAAGCGCATCGGTCATGGCGAGCGTGCGCAGCTTACACGTGGCGCGCTGCCCAAGCAGCGGCGCGGTCGCCATCCGCATCGTGCCCGCGTCCGCTGGCACGACGACGGCCTGCGTCCACAGGTCGGCAGCCGCTGGGGGCACAGCGCCTTGCCCCCACATCGTTGCCCACCGGCACAGCGCTGACAACCCGCGCTCATCCTTGGCGAACCCGGCGATGAGCCTGTTGCGCATGGAACTAGGTTCCGGCACGGCAGAGACGACGATGACGATAACGACGATGACGATAATGCTGATGGTGACGATGAGATGGCGAGGAAGATGACGATGGCGATGATCGTCATCGTCATCAACATCGTCACCATCATCAGCATCATCATCATCAGCATCATCACCGCCACTATCAGCATCATCATTAGCATCATCACATCACAACCATCCGCATCATCATCAGCACCATCGTCGCCTTCTTCTTCTTCATCATCATCATCATCATCACCATCAGCATCAGCATCGTCGTCATTATCCTCCTCATCTTCCTCCTCCTCGTCATCATCAGGATCATCATTATTATGATCATCATCATGGTCATCATCATCATCATCATCATCATCATCATCATCATCATCATCATCATCATCATCATCATTCTCATCCTCATCATCATGATCATGATCATCATCATTATCATCATCAGTATCATCATCATCACCATCATCATCATCATCATCCTCATCCTCATGATCATCATCATCATCATCACCACCACCACCACCACCACCACCACTACCATCATCATCATCATCATCATCATCATCATCATCTTCATCATCATCGTCATCGTCATCATCATCATCATCATCATCATCATCATCATCATCATCATCATCATCATCATCATCATCATCTTCGTAATCATCATCATCGTCATCATCGTCGCCGTCATCGTCATCGTCGTCATCGCCATCGTCATCGCCATCATCACCCTCGCCTGGCGGCGGCCGACAAAACGTCTCGCCTGCCGCTCCTCGGCGCGCAGGCGCTCCTGCGCCTCGGGCGGAGCCTTTGCAAGCTCGTCACCAGTGAGCTCGTCATCTGGGACCCTCCGTTGCCCGCGGAGCATGGCCACGGCCAGGCGAAGCCCGCCTCCGCCGCAAAAGAGGGTCTCGTCGCTGTCCCATAGGTCATCGCGTCATCATGCTAATAATAATAAGAATAATAATAATAATAATAGTAATAGTAATAAAAATAGTAATAATAAGAATGATGATGATGATGATGATGATGATGATGATGATGATGATGATGATGATGATGATGATGGTCATCATTATCATTATCATCCTCATCATCAGCATCATCATCATCATCATCATCCTCGTCAACATCATCATCACCACCACCATCGCCAGCACCATCACAATCATCATCATACTCATACCAAACATCATCAGCTACATCCTAAGGATCATCATCATCAGCAACATCATCATCAGCGTGAGCATCATTATCAACACGGTCACCATCATAATCGTCACCATCTTCACCATCACTATCATCATCATCCTCCTCCTCCTAATCATCATCCTCATCCTCATCATCAGCAGCAGCATCATAATCAGCATCCTTATCATCAGCATCATCATATGCATCCTCATCGTCGTGGTTGTCATCATCATCATTATCGTCATCATCATCATCATCATCATCGTCACCATCGTCGTCGTCGTCGACGTGGTCAGCATCATCATGTTCATAATCATCCGCATCGTCATCAGTATCAGCATCAGCAGCAAAACCATCAGCATCATCATCATCATCATCATCTGCATCATCATCATCATCATCATCATCATCATCATCATCATCATCATCCTCACCATCACCATTACCATTATCATCATCAGCCTCATCATCATCATCATCATCATCATCATCATCATCATCCGCATCATCATCATCATCAGTATCAGCATCATCATCATAATCAGCATCGTCATCATCATCGTTGGCATCATCATCGGCAGCCTCATCACAAGCATCAGCAACATCATCGTCATCAGCATCCCCAGCATCACCACAGTATTCAACACCATCATCATCATCATCCGCATCATCATCATTGTCATCATCATCATCAGGAACATCAGCTTCAACATAATCGTCATCATCAACACCACAATAATCATCATGATCATCATGATCATCATCATCAGCATCTGCATCATCACAAACCGCCTCCTAAGCAGCAGCATCATCACCATCTGCATCATCAGCATCATCATAGCATCACCACCACCATCAGCATCATCATTAGCATCATCATCTCCATCCTCATCACCATGATCGTGATAATGATCATGATCATGATCATGATCATGATCATCATAATCGTCATCGTCACCATCATCATGAATGCCATCATCATTCTGAGCCTAGCCTATCCAGAACTCCGACGACTGATGCCTGGAGCCCTCGACCCCAATTGCCAAGACAACCTGTTGATTCGGAATCTTTCTGACGGTCCAGGGCGGTAGGAAGAGGCTCCCGGATGCCGAAAACATGAAGCTGCATAGACCATGACATGTCGCCCTGACAAGCCGAACATTGTGAGAAAGCTCGGGCGCGAACTTCAGGGCCAGGGTCCCCCAGACCCGGAGCGCGTTCTTACCAGAACCTTGCGGCGGAGCCAGCCGTGACGACGAGGACGCTCGAGGAGGAAAGAGAACACATACAAAGAACGCCCGGGGGCGGCGGTCCGCCACCTCCCTCTCTGTAGCCTGTTCTCCCCGGCACCCCCGGGGCCACCGGAAGCCTCTGGAGGTCCCGGACGGCGACTGCTCCTGGAGCCGGCAGGCCTCCCGCTGCCCCTGGAGGCCCCCTGGGGGCCCCCTGCGGAGCGCCCGCCCGCTCGCCTGCCGCCCGCTCGCCCGGCAGCCCGCTCGCCCCGAGACCCATCGCCTGGAAGCCGGGCCCCCTCACCCGGAAGCCCGCTCGTCCAATCGCCGGCCCTCGCGGGCGGGACGGGCGGGCGAGCCCACGGCGGGCGGGTCGGGCGGGCGGGCCCATGGCGGGCGGGTCGGGCGGGCTTCTGCTTCGGAGCGGTCTCGGCCTGAGGCTTCAAGAAAGCGTCAGAAACGTGGCCCGAAAACCTCGGCCCTCGTCCCTTCCCTCCTAGATTCTAACCCCTCGGGTGGGTCCCTCGGCCTCGAGGGTCGTGCTGGCGTCCGTCAGCTGGCCACCAGCGTCTGCCTTCGCCTGCAATTTCTTGGCCTCCGCGCGCTCGCGGGCTGCTGGGAGGCGCAGCTCAGCCCCCGCCACTGCCGTGACTTCCACCTCCCTGCTCGAGGAGAGGGCAGTTGCTAGCGTCTGAAGCTTCTGGAGACCTCCAGGAATGCCGTTCTGGACGCAACGGTCACATAGATCCGCGGTGTGGAAGGCCCAAGATTGGTTTCGGCACGCTGGGAGGTTCTCAAACGACTGCCAACTAATTATTCATTTCCCGCAATGAAAGACATGCTTGTATGGACCTGCGAGGAGGAAACTTGGAGGGCGGGTTCATTGCAACAAGATTGATGCGTCTGGGGATTACACTAAAGCACACTCCTCCTAGTCCTCATCATCCAATTCCTGCTCCTCCTCCTCCTCTTGTTCCTTCTCCTCCTCTTCCTCCTCCTCGTCCTCCTCCTCCTCCTGTTCCGTCCTCCTCCTCCTCCTTCCTCCTCCTGCTCCTCCCTCCTCGTCCGTCCTCCTCTTCCTCCTCCTCCTCCTCCTCTTCCTCTGCCTCCTGCCTCCTGCTCCTGCTCCTGCCTCCTCCTCCTCCTCCTCCTCCTCCTCCTCCTCCTCCCCTCCTCCGCCTCCTCCTCCTCCTCCTGTTCCGTTCTCCTCCTCCTCCTCCTCCTCCTCCTCCTCCTCCTCCTCCTCGTGATCCTCTCCCTCATCCTTCAGAATTCATCCTCCCCCTTTCGCCTCCATGCTCCTCGTCCCGCTTCCTGTGTCGCGGTAGCCCTTGGAAGCGACAACAGGCCCAAGTGGGGGTGCCTGCATGCGGTTCCCCCACCCAGGGCAGCGTTTCGTGGCCCCATAGGGAGCTCCACCGTAGGCCCAAGTGGGGGGGTCCGCATGCGGTTCCCCCCACCCAGGGCAGCGTTTCGTGGCCCCATAGGGAGCTCCACCGTAGGCCCAAGTGGGGGGGGTCCGCACGCGGTTCCCCCACCCAAGGCAACGCTTCGTGGCCCCATAGGGAGCTCCACCGTAGGCCCCAGTGGGGGTGTCCGCATGCGGTTTCCCCACCCAGGGTAGCGTTTCGTGGCCCCATAGGGAGCTCCACCGTAGGCTCCAGTGGGGGTGTCCGCATGCGGCTCCCCCACCCAGGGCAGCGCTTCGTGGCCCCATAGGGAGCTCCACCGTAGGCCCCAGTGGGGGTGTTCGCACGCGGTTCCCCCACCCAAGGCAGCGTTTCGTGGCCCCATAGGGAGCTCCACCGTAAGCTCCAGTGGGGGTGTTCGCATGCGGTTCCCCACCCAGGGCAACGCTTCGTGGCCCCATAGGGAGCTCCACCGTAGGCCCCAGTGGGGGTGTCCGCATGCGGTTCCCCCACCCAGGGCAGCGTTTCGTGGCCCCATAGGGAGCTCCACCGTAGGCCCCAGTGGGGGTGTCCGCATGCGGTTCCCCCACCCAGGGTAGCGTTTCGTGGCCCCATAGGGAGCTCCACCGTAGGATCCAGTGGGGGTGTCCGCATGCGGCTCCCCCACCCAGGGCAGCGTTTCGTGGCCCCATAGGGAGCTCCACCGTAGGCCCCGGTGGGGGTGTTCGCATGCGGTTCCCCCACCCAGGGCAGCGCTTCATGGCCCCATAGGGAGCTCCACCGTAGGCCCCAGTGGTGGTGTCCGCATGCGGCTCCCCCACCCAGGTGGCCCCATAGGAGCTCCACCGAAGGCCCCAGTGGGGGTGCCCGCATGCGGTTCCCCCACCCAGGGCAGCGTTTCGTGGCCTCATAAGGAGCTCCACCGAAGGCCCCAGTGGGGGTGTTCGCATGCGTGTCCCCCACCCAGAGCTAGCGCCACCGAAAACGATATTCATATTTGCGGTCTGCACAACTGCATATGGTTGGGTCCTTCGCCAGGCTAACTTTCTCTCTCTCTCTCTCTCTCCCTATTGTTGTAGTTATCCGTCTCTCTCGAACACATGAAGCAGAAGACAAAAGGCGGGCCAGCTGGCAGAAGCAGGGTGCGAGGTGGAAGCGTCATCTCGCCAGTTCGGCACGGCGACCTCCAAGAGGCAAGGGCGACCCCACCGAGGAGGAGGAGGAGGAGGAGGAGGAGGAGGAGGAGGAGGAGGCGAGGAGCGTCTCTCTCTCTCTCTCTCTTTCTTTCACTCTCTTCTCGGGCGGGGGCAGGGGGGGGGAGCGCGAAAAAGGGCAATCCACGGCGCTCCGGGGGCAACCGGGCCCGGGCAAGGTCGGTCGGCAGCGGCCCCTGTGGGCGCGAGGCCACACCGCCCGGAGCGTCGCTCCGGACAAAAAAGGGAAGCACACAAAAAATGGAGGAGGAGGAGGAGGAGGAGGAGGAGGTTGGAGCGTCTGGGGAGAGGAGGAGGAGGAGGAGGAGGAGGAGGACGACGACGACATGACGACCGAACTGCATGTGAGGGCGGAGGGCGGGAAGGGGGGAGGGCGGCTGAGCGAAAGGGGTCACGGGGGGGGTTGTCGCGGCGGTGGTCCTGGCGGTGCTGGTCGTCGTGACAACGATCGTGAAGATCGTGGTCGCCCTGGCGGTGGTCGTGGTGGTCGCGACGGTCGTGCTGGTCGTGATGGTCGTGGCGATAGAAGTTGGTGTGGGAGTATTGGTCGTCGTGGTCGTGGTGATGGCTGCGAAGGTGGGCTGGAGCGGGCTACGGCGATGCCCTTTGGAGGTTGAGGACCAGCGTCCGACCCGCCTGGCCAGAACTCGCACGCCGCAGGCCCAGGGGGTAGGGCTGCCGCGCTGCCCCGTGAGGAGCAAAAGCCGCTGCGGCCATGCTGTCCCGCACGGCCGGAACCCACCCTCTACGTCCTTTCCCGCGGCGTTGCCTAAGGCGCCCGCGCGGCCCCCTGAGCTGCGCAGAGAAGCATCTCAGCGCTGCCGAAGGCCAAGCGACGCTGGACCTTCCGCCTAGTCGCGGAGATCACAACCGACCGCTCGGCCTCTCCAGCGAATCCCCTCCCGACGGGGGGGTAGCGCGTCTGTTTTCTGTCGACGCGCATGGGCACCTGCCACCCCATCCGCGCGAGCCCTGGTCTGCCTGCGGGCGTTGCCGCCGCTGTGTTCGGCTGAGCAGCCCACGTAGATGAAGGCGTTGAGAGCAGGGTCGTGCGTGGCCTCGTCGAGGGCGGCCTCCTCGCACACCCCCGCGTCGGGAAACTGCCGGTCCCAGGCAGGGGCGCCTTGCTCGGTGGTGGCCCAGTGGCCAACTTAAGCGTAGTGATCTTCCGCACTCCAGTCCCGCAGGGCCGGTAAGCCCTGCTGCCCCGCACCGCCTGCTTGCGATGCTGGCAGCGTGCGCCGGGGGCGCATACGTCTGAACTGAGACCCGCGCTCCGGCTTGCCGAGACGTGATGGTCCGGGAGGGGCGCGTCGCCCCCTTCGCGCAGGAGGAGCCAGGCCCCCGCCCCTGGGCCTCCGCCCCATGGCAAGGGCGAGCTGGGCCTCCTCGCCCAGCGGGCTGGAGGAGCCGCGCCCTCTTGGCAGCGGAATGACCTTCTCCCCCGGCGCCGCTGCAGCTTGGTCTTCGACTCGACCGAGGGAGCCGCACAGTCCGAAGGCTCCGCCTTCGCCCCTGGCCCGCCGAGCGCCGCCCCGGCGCGGTGCGCCAGGTCCCCCCCGTGCGGGGCAGCGGGCCCAGACGGCCTCCGCCGACCTGGCTGCGAGGCAAGCCCGTGCGCTCTGGAGGCAGAAGGCGCAACTCTCGAGATGAGCGCGGACGGCGGTCCAGGGTCCAGGGGAAGCCCGTGCCGCCGTCGGAAAAAGGCGAAGGCGGGCCGAGCTTTCTGCTCGCTGCTTCGGGGCCCAGTGAGTTCGGCGCGAGCCCCGA
>CAUYUJ010019048.1:731107-733607 GCA_963575745.1 Prorocentrum cordatum
ATGTATGACATGGTGTGTGAGCTATGTGGTGTGAACTCGGTGGTTTGGTCTACGCGGTGAAATATATGTGGTGCCAGCTTTGTTGTGTACACTATGACAAGCAACATGTGTGGTCTGAGCTGAGCTGTGTAAGCTGTGTAGCGTGTGTCTGCTATGTGGTGAAGCTGCGCAATGTGAGCTATGTGATGGGAGTTATGCGGTGCAAGCTCTCCAGTGTGCACTACGTGGTCTGAGCTCCGACGTGTAAAATGTGTGGGATAGATGGCGCGTGAGATAAGTGATGACAGCTATGTGACTTGTGTGAGAGACGCGGGGTAAGATGTGCAGCGCAAGCTATGCGGTGTACACTGTGTGGCGCGAGCTGCTATCAGGGGTAGGGCGTGCAGGCTACGGCCAAGTCGGGCCTGGAGGTAGGGCGTGCAGGCTACGGCTAAGTCGGGCTGGTCCCTCTACAGGGGGAATATTCAGAAATAGTCGAAACATAGTCTGGGGACTATGTCTTGATTAGTTTTGGGCATCTTTTGACTATTTCTTGAATATGCTTTACTTTTCGTCCAGAATCCCCCTGTAAAGGGGACAGGCCCGACCTAAGGAGGTGCAACCGTGTGGCGTGAGCTGTGCGGTGCAGACTACGTGGCGCCCACGAGGCGCCCACGGGGCGCCCACGAGGGCGGGCCGAGGCGAGACCTCGGCGAGCTCCCCCCCCCCAGCGCGAGGCGCCCCCGAGGCGCCCACGAGGCGGGCCAAGGCGAGACCTCGGCGCACTCCCCCCGCCCCAGCGCAAGGCGCCCACGAGGCGCCCACGGGCCGGCACCGAGCGAGACCTCGGCGCACTCCCCCTCCCCCCCCCCGGCGCGAGGCGCCCCCGAGGCGCCCGCCGGCCGGGCGCTCCGCCCACGACCCGGGCGTGTCCGTGCAGTCCCTTAAGGCCTAGAAGTAAGCAGCCCGAAGTGGAAGCACTGCTTGGGCTGGGAAAGCTCCACACGCACACACGCACACACACACACACACACACACATCTCTCCAGGTGACAAACACATACACATACATACACGCACATACACACACATACATACATACAACATCTTGGGTTGGGAAAACTCCACACACACCTCTCCAGGTGGCAAAATAAATGTGGGCGCAGATCCAGCCGTGGCGACGAGGAGCCAGCCAGAGCCCCGAAGAGGGCGAAAAAGCCGCACGGCACCTCGATCATCGGACCTCGATCCTCACGCTTCAGACCTCCCGCTACCCTTCTCCGATGGAAGATTTCGTCACAGACAAATCGTCGAAGGCCCCCAGCACCGAAAACGGCTCCAGGGGGCTGACATATCGGCGAACAGGACGTCACAATCAAAAGAACCAGTCCTCGAACCTCGATCCCCCTCCTCCTCCTCCTCCTCCTCCTCCGCCTCCTCCTCTCGGGCACGTGCTACCATGGATTGGGGCCCCATGGATCTGACCGACGCGTCGGCACCAGACCCACGGAGCGGGGGAAGTCGGAGCCCGCTGATTCCGCATGGACACGGGGCCCGCCGCCGACCCTGGCGCAGTCGTCCCTGCTCTCGCTTCCTCTCCAGCCTCCTATCTGCCCTCGGTACGCTGCGCGGCGCCACCCCTCCCCCGCCCCCCCCTCGGCACCGCGGATGCCGCGTGGTCGGGGAGGGAAGCGGGGGAGGGCAGGCGCGCCCCTCGCGTCCCGACCCTCCGGCCCCGACCCTCGGCCCTCGATCCTCGCCGCTGGACCGTCGAACCCAGGCCCCCTTGCCCCGGCCCTCGGGCGTCGAACAGTCGCTCCTGGCAGAGCTCAGACCCCGCACCTCGATCCTCGCAGCCCGGGGCCCGCTCCACCCCCCTTCCCCCCTCCACGGTGCCCGTGCCCGGCTCCTCTCCGTCGCGGGGAGGGGCCCGCGAGGGAAGGGCGCCGCGCGCCTTGGACTCCACCTTCTCCTCGCGGTCGGCCTTGGCCTCGAGGAGGGAAGAGGGCGAGAGCGGGGAGGAAGGAAGCGGGCCCTGCTCAGCCGCGGCCATCCTCCTTCGGTAGACCTCCGAGACCAGGTTCATATGGGGTCACAGTGGAGCTCCTGCCTCCTCCTCCCTGCTCCTCCCTCCTCCTCCCTCCTCCTTGTTCCTCCCCCTGCGCCCCCCCCAGCTCGGACGTGAGCTCAGGACCTCAAGGATCCAAGTTGCTTACAGAGCTTTGGGACCTGAGGGGCGCTTCTCGTCGCCACAGCTGGATTCAACGCGCCCATGGAAGGGTCCACAGAACGATCTCATGAAAGGAGGATGTAGGAGAGAGGAGGATGGACGAGGGACGAGGGAAAAAGTGTGTGTGTGTGTGTCTGTGTCTGTGTCTGTGTCTGTGTCTGTGTCTGTGTCTGTGTCTGTGTCTGTGTCTGTGTCTGTGTCTGTGTCTGTGTCTGTGTCTGTGTCTGTGTGTGTGAATTTGTGTGTTTGTGTGTCTGTGTCTGTGTGTGTGTGCGTGTGTGTGTGTGAGTGC
>CAUYUJ010019048.1:738607-761107 GCA_963575745.1 Prorocentrum cordatum
CGCCGCCAAGGGGGCCCAGCGCGGATCCAAGAAATCCGCGCGGACCGTCGAAAATTTCTGTGTATGCCGTTTGTTGCTATTCGCTGAAGCCTCCGCTGGGGTTCAGAATCCGAAGGATGTCTGCAGCCGGATGGATCCCAGCGGGGATCCGACGCCCCAGCGGCGATGGCACAAGCAGTGGCAGAGTTCGCAGGTGGTTTAAAAGGCGGAAGACGGGGCCCTGGGCCGTTCCTGACGGACGCGGGACGGGGGAGGGCCCTGAGCTCGAGCGCTCTACCTCGCGGTCGGACCAAGGACTAGAAGACGGAAAAACGCTATAGACATTAACTTTTGGCGCTCCACGTGGATTTCTTGGATCTGCGCTGAACCCCCCTCCCTGGCGCGCGGAGCACGCCAGGGGCGGCGCCTGAGGCGCCGCCGGGGTGGGGGGCAGCGCGGATCCAAGAAATCCGCGCGGAGCGCCAGCAGTTTACACGTCGTTCATTTCTAATCGCGCTCATTTCTAATTGTGCTCGTTTCTCGTTGTTATTAGCCCCCTAGTGGCCAGGAAGAGGTCCAAGATTGAATACTTAGAAATGAAAGGATCTTGGCCCAAAAAAATCGAATAACTTTCGAATAATGTGTTTGAAACAATGTGTATGCTTACGGTGTTTTTCTTCCTCAAAAGGCAGAGAAAACATCCTTCAAGACCACGAGATCCTGAGCCGGCCAGGCCGAGGAGCACTCGAGGGCATGCCCTCGCCCAGGACGCACAAGAACATCCAGCAAGCACGAAGCACATGAGGGCACTCAGGATTTCGTAATTGAGGGAGCGGGTCACATTTGGGGGGGGATCTGATTTGAGTTGTCTTGGAGGACTCCAGAGGGGTCTGGGCAAAAGGCCGCCCTTCATGGCTGGTCGGGGGGGGGTCTAAAACTGCTCGTCTGGGAGCGGTGTGAACCCCCTCCCTGTTTCGGGTCGGGCGAAAGGGGGAGATAGCAAAGGGGGGGTTTGAGAATCAGCTCACGTAGCTGATTTTCCCGGCGCCTCCCGGAGCCGGAGACGGCTATGCATCGAGGAATGGGCCACTCGGTGGGGCCGAAACCAGCTGCATGCAGCAAATTTCGTAACCCCCCCTTTCCCAATCCCCCCCTTTCGTCCGGCCCGACTGTTGTTACGAAATCTGGAGTACCCTCGCCGAGTACCCTCGCCGGACCGACCCCGATCGTATACCTCGCTCCGGCCGTGGCGTGTCTGTTCCGCGGGAGCCTGCCCCGATCGAGCCCCTCCTGGAGCGGCAGTGCCCCTTGCTGCGGCGGCCGCCACAGGGCCCGTCACCGCACCCCCCGCCCCTGGGAGGGCACATTGTGACACCCTGGTGGAGGAGGGGGAGGAGGAGCAGGAGGAGGAGGAGGAGGAGGAGGAGGAGGAAAAGGAGAAGGAGGAGGAGGAGGAGGAGGAGGACGACGACGAGGAGGAGGAGGAGGAGCAAGGGGGAGGAGGAGGAGGAGGGGGAGGGAGAGGGGGAGGAGGAGGGTGGGCGGGGGGGAGAGGAGGAGGAGGAGGAGGAGGAGGAGGAGGAGGGAGGAGGAGGAGGAGGAGGAGGAGGAGGAGGAGGAGGAGGAGGAGGAGGGGGAGGGGGAGGAGGAGGGGGATCCAGGTCTGCGGACGTCTGTGATGCCCTTCTCGCCGATGTGTCGAGGAGGGGGATGACGGGGGGGGAAACGGGAGGATCCATATCCACCGCCTGGGAGCCGCAGGAGGAGCGAGGGGGAACGTGGAGGCTGAGGATCCGGGAGGAAGGGTAGGAGAAGCAGCAGCATCAGAATCGCTCATGGGATCCCCCGTCCGCCGGCTCTCGACGCACGAGGCAATGCCTGGGAGAGCGAGGGCAGGAGGAGGAGGAAAAGCGAGAGCAGGCGGGAAAGGCAGCCTGCTCCGTCTGGGCCGTCAAGTCCTGCAGCAAGATCTCGAACGCGTGCTTCGCGTTCATCTCCTGCTTCTCGGTGTCCGTGCGCTCGTCGATGAACTTGCGGCGGCTCTCTTCCACAGCGCGTGCCATTTAGAACGCATGTGCGTGGTGGAGGAGGGCGGGAGGAGGAAAGAGGGAGAAGAGGGATCGAGGACGGAGGGAGGAAGAAGGGAGGAGGAGGAGGAGGAGGAGAAAGAGAAAGGGAGAGGAGAAGCGTGGACAGTTTCAGATGTTGCTGCACGGCTCTGCACGGCCTCAGGGGGCCGTTGGGTTCATGGGTGGACCTGGGCGGGCGGGCGGGCGCAGGCTGTGGCGGGACCGGCAGCACACACGTGAGACGTGCCGAGCCGCCACGGCGGGCACCAGAGCTGAAGCGGTCCGGCTCACGAGCTCCATCAGATAGGAACGACAGGGCGGGCAGAGGAAACAGCAGGGTGGACACAACTGCACGACTGGAGCGAGCAGACAGGCAGCCTCCTCGCACGCATGAAACATGAAGCCCACGCCAGTGGCAGGTGGCAGGAATCTCATGTCAGCAACAAGGGCGCGGCCATACTAATGCAGATGCAGAAATGCAGAAACGAATGCTTTGATGGACATGCTACTAAGAGCCAGCCGTGCCACTGACACCTGCAACGTGGTTTACCTAAGCAAGTACTGGTAGTATCAGTTCACACCTGGTGGGCAGGCTTTCGATTGCGCCAGTGTTTCGCATACTACCGGGGCAACCGTATGACGCGCAACACTTGCGGCGTACCACTGTGACTGAGCAACGCTGTTGCGAGCTAACCGAACGTGAGTGCAAAAATGGTCGAGCGGTAAACCAGACTGCATGCCCTGCGACGGCACACCGCACACACACACACACACACACACACCGACTGTAAGCAATACGACCACGATGCCCGTTACTACAAGCGGCTAGACCTGATATTGCCTCTGAACACTACTGGTATCATGAACGCGGTGCGATCCGAACTAGGGCTGCTACTTCAGCCGAGTGACAACTGAACGTCTGATGATCGTGATATTAAAAGCATACCGACGCTTCAAAAACACTGCAATCAACATACAAATATATACATACACATACACACACACCCACACACACACACACACATGTATACTAGAACCAAGCGCGCGCTTCCCGCGCGTTCAGGTTCTAGCCGTGCCTGAAAAACACGAATTGCAAATTGCCCATGAGCTGCGACCTGAAAGTAGAGGACGGGCAGTAGGGGAGGAGGGGGGGGGGAGGAGAGGAGGAGGAGGAGGAGGCGGATGAGCAGGAGGAGGAGGAGGAGGAGGAGGGGGAGGAGGAGGAGAAGAAGGAGGGGGAGGAGTAGGAGTAGGAAGAGGAGGAAGAAGATCGGATACGTTCTATAGTTAGGAAAATGTTACACCGAGGTGGCCCATCGCTGCCGCTGCCGCCCACGCCTCCAACGATCGGCACGGAGGCCCCCGTGCGGACTGCACTCAGGCGGGCCTGTCGGGAACGGCCAGTCTACTTATTCGCCGTTTTGGCGCTCGCCACGTAGGATGAGGAAGAGAAGCAGAAGCAAGCAACCTGGAGGCTCGGATGCCTCTTCAACGCTTCTTGCGCATCTCTGGATCCGCCTGGGGACCAAAGGAGGAGCTGAACAAAGAAGAGGGGTGCCCGAGTATGGCCCCGTAGTGCACGCAGCCATGGCCAAACCACGGTGAATCGAAGGCCGCACCCCCTCCCCGTCTGGCCACGCATCTGGGGCCAAAACTACGGTGCAACGAAGGCCGGAAATCCCTCCTGGTCGCACCCGCAGGGCCTCAAGTTCGATGACGTTGCCTTCATCACTGAAGAGCTTTCGGGCCACCTCCAGCCATCCTTCGGCATTCTTTGAGCCTCTTGGACGGACACGTGCTGGAGATGCGGTCTCGGGCGTCTCTGGGGGCCGTTTTGGAACCCTCTTGGGGGCTCGCATGGTCATCTTGGAAGTCACGTGCGGCCGTTTTGAGACCGCTTTGGGGGCATCGTGGGCTGTCTTCGGGCCCTCTTAGGGCCGTACCGAGGCCGTCCAGGGTGCCGTCGTGGGCGGTCGGAAGCCAGGAATAGCGAAAACACACAAAACCTTCAAATACCTCAAGGACATCAATGTGCTTGGCCTCATCAAGACCTCTTCGGGGCGCACTGGGGGCTCTACGAGACCTCTTGGGCCGCCCGCCTTGAGGCCTCCTGAAGTCCCTGGGAAGGGGTACCAAACAAAAGGGCGAGATGGTAGCGAGGTGCCGGGCCCCCAGGCGAGGATCGAGGTCCGAAATTGTTGTCTTCGGGGGCTCTCGTCGTCGCCGCGGCAGGACGCATCTTGAAGCGATGTGTTCTTCCGAGGAGGTGCAGGACGAGGACGGAGAGGGAGATGAGAAGGCAAAATCATCAATAGTAATTGGAGCAGCAATTGGGCCGGCTTGGAACCGTGTGGTCGGCGTCTCGGGAATCACACCACCGTCCGCAATGAGGATCGTTGGCGTTTGGCACTCGTTACGTGATGAAACACAAGAACTGGACGAAAGGCAATGCATTTAGTATCTCGGGGCCTTCTTGGGTATCCTCTTGGGGCCTTTTTGGGCAACTCCACGTCATCTCGGGCCGTCCTGGGCGCTCCGGGGACTGGGACGCGCGCCCGACGGCGCCCCGCGGGGCGGCGCCGGCAGGTCCCCGGGGAGGGTCCCGGGAGCGCTGCGGGGCGGACATTCGCGCGCGCCGAGCGAGGCATATGGGGCGTGTCCCAGTCCGGGGCGCAGATGCGCCACGGACTGGGAGCATAATGTCCCACTCCGGGGCGCACATATGCGCCACGGACTGGGCCTGTCCCAGTCTGGGGCGCACGTGCGAGCGTGGCGCATCTGCGCCACGGCGCGCCCCGGTCGCACCGGCGCGCGTCTGAAGGCCTGCCTGCGAACGTCTTTGTTCAATCGGCGTTTCGACAGTGGTGATCTGGCTCCGGTGACCTCTGCTTCGTGCGACTTTTTGGAACCGTGAGTCCTATGGGGGAGGCTCCACCCGCCAAAAACAGCCAAGACCTACTCCACGGGTGGGGGGGGCAGGGGGGGGCGAGGGCCCGTGCCGATCGGCAAAAAACAATCATGAAAAAAACGCTCACCTTGAGGAGGCTCGGGAGGCCTCCGTTTTGAGGCTGCCCCACGCGAGGGCGCTGTTTTGGAATTCGTCGCCAGATCCGGAGTTACCAGACACGGGCCAAAAGGGGCTCTGAGGGCCTCCTTGGGGAGGCTCGGGAGCCGGTTTTTCGAGGATGCCCCTGGCGAGGGCGCCGGTTTGGAATTCGTCGCCAGATTTCCTGGATTATTTAATAACGGGCCGAAGGGGCCTCTGAGGGCCTCCTGGGGAAGGCTCAGGGAGCTGGTTTTGTAGGATGTCCCACACGAGGGCGCCGGTTTGGAATTCGTCTCCAGTTTCCCCAGAAACAAAAACAGGGGGCCTCTGAGGGCCTCCATGGCGAGGCTCGGGAACCCGTTTTCTGAGGATGTCCCACGCGAGACCGCCGGTTTGGAACTCGTCGCCAGATTTCCCGAATTTCGCGGAAACGGAACAAGAGGGCCTCTGAGGGCCTCCTTGGGGAGCTCGGGGAGCGGTATTTCTGAGGATCTCCCACGCGAGGGCGCCAATTTGGAATTCGTCGCCGAATTTTCCGGATTTCTTGGAAACGGAACAGGGGGGCGAATGGCGGGCCCATCCACTCGTGCACTTGGGGCCAGGATAGCGTGACTTCTCAAGACGAACTCCTCCCTCAAATTAGCACAGACTCAGTCGAAACTTGTTCCCAACCATCCTTTGGTGTTGGGTCCTCGTTTTGAAAAGACAGCGGCCCGCGTTCTCCTCCTCCCGTCTCCTTCCTCCTCCCCCTCCTCCCTCCTCCCCCTCCTTGCCTCTGCTCTCCGCATGTCAACAACCTCGGCACACCCCTCACACGCTTCGTGGCCCCATAGTGAGCTCCACCGAAGGCCCCAGTGCCACCGCCCGCATGCGTCACCCACACCCATTTCGGCACACCCCTCACACGTTTCGTGGCCCGATAGGGAGCTCCACCGAAGGCCACAGTACCACCGCCCACATGCGTCACCCATACCCATTTCGGCACACCGCCCCTCACACGATTCGTGGCCCCATGTGGATCACAACTACATCTGGTTTGGTCTTTCGCAAGGCTAGTTTTTCTCTGCACTTCCCGTAAGAACGACATAATGACGCTCGGCACGTGCTGCCACATGCCATTACAGCCTAGAGGTAGCATTCCCACAAAAAGTCCATAATGAGCGGAAGAGCCGGTGGCGGCGTAGACGCTGCAAGTGAAGTCGCCGACGCGTGGTTCTACAACTCACCATCTTTCTTTCTCTGTCTGGCCTTCTCCTTGCGCTTCTGTTCGATTTTCGAAGAGCGGTCGTGAATCCACTGGTTTGAAACAAACTTGCTACCCTTTTCAACGGTAAGGGCGTCATGAAGAGAAAGCTCGTCCCTGTTGCCGTCCTCGAGCATGGAATAGAACGCAATAGTCGTGCCAGTGGGCGCATTCACGACGATGCCTTTGCCTCCGGCCGCGAGGGGGAAGGCGGTTCCGCCGCCAAAGGTCGGAGGATCCAAGTAATGCAAGAGTGTCAGCATCCTGTCGTGCTCTCTGTCCCCAAAGTCGAAGTGGGCGGAATACTTGCCTCCCTGGTTGTAGCTCGCCAGCTGCAGAGACTCTGCCAAACCACCTGCTGTCAAATGACTCTCCTTGAAGTTGAAGATGTCCGCAGTGCGCTGGCTTATGCGTTTCATCCAAGGCTCACGCCAGTCGATCCAGCCCACATCACTTTTGCGCGTGTCGCTGACGATGGAATTGCTGCCATCTCCCACTGTAGCCGTCCTCAAATTTGACTTTCTTCGAATCAAGTCCATCTCCTCTTCGCAAATCCTCCACCGTGCTTGCACGATAGTGGAGTGGTGGGGAAATTGTCAATTGTTTTGTAAGTCTTCCACAAATGTCCTGCCTTTCCCCCTCGAATCAAGTGTCCGTAAGAGATCGCCCCCTCCTCCAAGACGAGCCACGATCGCCCTAAGAGAAATCCAGAACAGCCCGATACCGCTTCAAGACGGTTGTAATACATCCCCAAATCAGCCCAAGACAGACCGACTACTCCCAACCAGCCTCAAGATGTCCCCAGAAGGCCCCCGACATGACCCAAGAAGCCCGGAAGAGGCGCTCGATGAAGCCTTCGCCGAAGACATATTGCAACGTTGAAGAACCTCCTGTGACATTGGAGAGAGCGTCTTCTTTGTACACTTCATTCAAACAAATTCAAACCTCCTCTGCTCTGGAACCGACCCCCCCCTCGAAAATCCCCGCCCTGCTCTCCGGAACCCCCTCCGCCACCCCATCCTCCCCCGTCGAGTAGCCCCCCACCCACAGGCCCCTCCACCCTGCTACACCTAGGGGGCCACATGCGAACCCTACCCCACCCTCCCCCTCAGAAATCGTAGGGGGTAGGGGTAGGGTTCGCATGCAAGCCCCTAACACCCTCGCTCCTCCACTACCCCCCGAGCCGCTCCCCCTGCCATCTGCCCCTCTGTACTCCTCCCCCCTCGTCGCGTCGTCGCCGCTGCTTTGCTGGCGACGGGCGTCGGTGAGGCGGGAGGGACGCGTTCTCGTTCATCGAGGAAGATGTCAGCCGGCCAACCTCAGTCGAGGCAGCGGGGACACTTTACAGAATAGAAGAAAGCCCTGGGCCGACCCCGTCTCCGGGAAAAAAATGACGGACCCACTAAAACCCAGAAAGGAATTCAGAAACGCGAAGCATGGCTGCGTGTTCAAGACACCTGATTGGGCGACAGGCAATTGCAATGCTGATGATATCGATCATCATGTACCATGCCAAGAACTGTGCTGTGTAGTGCTGAAACGCGACGCGTCATGCCGCAATCAGTGTGTCATGCCGCTCTTGGCGTCCGCATCCTGACCGAACTGATCCGGATCTTAAGCTCGAGCTGCCTGAACGCATAGCTGTCCCACAACTGCTTGCAGTCGAGACGTGTGGGACGCTCAATCAGCTCGAGCTCAAAATCCGACTCGGTTCCGAAGCGGGACAAGGTGACACGGGGAGCAGGGCGCATGAACGCGCCAGAGTGTGCCAGGGGCGCACTCGGGGATGCTCCAAGGGACGTGTCAAGGGACGAGGCAAGGGACGCGACACGGAACGGGCAGGGCAAGCGCCAGGGGACAAGCCAGGGAACGTGACAGAGGACGAGCCAGAGGACGCGCCGAGGGAGAGGGGCATACGCCATCCCGCTCTGGGGCGTTATGAACTATATGTTTTCACGCATGTCCCGCTCTTGGGCGTTAGGAACCACGTGTTTTCACGTTCGCAGGCCACCCAGGGTGGGGATTCTAACATGTGAAACACAAAGTTCCAGCTCGGGGCAACCAAATTTGATACACCCCTTGGTGGCCTGGATACGTAAAAACACTTGGTTCCAGCTCGGGGCCACCATGTTAGATCCCCTCTGGTGTCCTGGACACGTGAAAACACGGGGTTTCAGCTCGGGGCCACCATGTTAGATCGGAGGTTGGGGGGTGAGATCGACATGGAACGGAGAGCCTTTCACCAGGACATCGGTTTCGGTTTCGTGTTCGTGCGTGCCGTGCGTGCGGGCAGAGGGAAGCTGCGGGGGCGGGCGAAAGGAAAGTCTCCTGTGGCTGAGGCGCGGCCGGACCAAATGATTCTCCCTCCGGCAAGCGGTGGCGCGCGGTGTCCCGCCGGTGTTCCGCCGGTGTCCCGCCAGTGTCCCGGTTGTGGCTGGGCCCCGGCCGGACCAAATGATTCTCCCTCCGGCAAGCGGTGGCGCGCGGTGTCCTGGCCCAAACGGCCCAAAAGACGCGCCCAAACGACCCCCCAAGAGGTCCAAACGGCCCCCCAAGCCCTTGCAAAATGAACTAAATAAATAATTATTTCGTTGGTTCCTGGGAGGGGGGAGTGATACCAAGGCGCCCAAGAGCGAAGGATGACGTAAACAACTTGACACCAAGGCTCCCAAGAGCGACCGGCAACGCAACAAGCTGCCCCCCCTCCCCCCCCCAACCTCCTTATCACCCGCAGGGTGATAGGTACCCACCTGGGTGGCCTGGACACGTGAAACGCACATGGTTCCAGCTCGGGGCAACCATGTCAGATACCGCCTTGGGTGGCCCGGACACATGAAAAATCATCCAGCTCGGGACCACCATGTTAGTTATCCACCTGGGTGGCCAGGACACGTGAAAACACATGGTTCCAGCTCGGGGCCACCGTGTTAGATATCCCATTTGGGGGCCTGGGCACGTGAAAACACAGGGGTCCAGCTCGGGGCCACCATTTTAGATACCTCTCTGGGTGGCCTGGACACATGAAAGGACGTGGTTCCAGCGAGGGGCAGGCGGTAACCATCTCAGATACACTCCTAGGACGGCGTGGACAGAAGAAACACTTGATTCCAGCTCGGGACCACCATGTTCGATATCCACCTGGGTGGCTTGGACACGTGAAAACACTTGGTTCCAGCTCGGGACCACCATGTTAGATATCCCCTCTTGTGGCCTGGACACGTGAAAATACAGCTCGGGGCCACCATTTAAAATACTCCTCTGGGTGGCCTGGACACGTGAAATACATTAAGATGAAGCCAGGATCGGGGCAAAATTTGACCGGGATAAACAATCATGCTCGGTTTTTCAAATTACCGGGGGCGCCGCCGAACGGGCCTGCCACGCCTTGGGCGCCACAGGCGTGATATGTGTGACGCATTCTCGGGCCCCCCATCAACGCATCGGCCAGCGCCCAAATCCCTAAAACGCAAACATACTGCGCCCCCCGTGCAAGCCGCGCACCCGCTCACAATGCTCGTGCACACCAGATTTTTTGCCCGCCCTCAACAGTTTAATTGAGCGCCCATGTGTTACTTGGGCTCCTCCAGCCCTCGAACATTCTTTGCGAACTTCTGCGCATGCGCGCGCTACGTTCCACAAATCGGCGTTCTATTTTTCTCTGGAACTCTCCCAGAATCTCTGGTTCCGATTTGTCCCGATCTTCCGCTCAACTGATACATACACACGGTTTCAGCTCGGGGCCACCATGTTAACCCTCTTTGTTAACAGGGAGAACAAGGGTTTGCGGACCCCGCTATGTATCGAGGATCCTAGATGGGGGCGTACTTTCCTCCAGGTGGCACGAGCGAAAATCATTTCTTGACGCGATGAAACCTTGCCTCGCGTTCTTCCAACAAGCTGAGAGTCGCCGGCCCATGGCACCAGGAGGCAAAGGAAAACAACAAGGAGAACCCTGGGCCCACGCCCTTTCCAGGGAAGACGCCAGCCAGATGTATTCAATTTCTGCGCGCGCGTACTTCCTCATTCCTCTCATCAGCGACACTGCATCACCGCCGTTATCGTCATCGCAAATCGCGGCCGTCGCCGCCATCATCATCACCATGACCTTCATCACCGACACCAGGGAATCAGTGTCATCATCGTGGCCAACATCGACGCCGTCACTGGCTGTGCCATCGTTATTGTCATCATCGCCACCACCATCGGTATGACCATCGTTGCCGCCGTTATCAACGCGATCCTGATATCGCGCCCCTCCAGGTCACCGTTCCGCACTGAAGTGCTCGCGTGCGAGCGTGACCTTTGAAATACACTAGGAAGTTCCCAACGGTAAGAGCTGTCGCGGCCGCCCTGTGCGCGTGCGTGCGCGCGAACCGCAGTCGTGGACGGATGGGCGTTGCAGAACAAGTTGCGGGTGGGAGGGTGGGATGTTTGCGCGAGCGGTGGAGGTGAGGACTTCAAGCAGTGTTAAAGTGAACTTGAACCACATATATTGCACCGCGCAACTTAAACAACAAATATCGCATCACATAGATCGACACTCATCGACAGCACGACATGTAAAGCACCATTCGAATTGCGCCATGCAGATTGCACTACATCAAGTACACCGCGTAGGTTGCACAAAACGGCATGCAACAAATAACTTGAACTACATTGGTGACATGCCTTAGATTTTCCTTTCTAAAAAAAGAATAGACACTACCCCCCCCCCCCCGGACATATCGGCCCTCCCTGGGATAATACGATTTCACTTATATTCTGCACACCCGTCCATCCGAAATATGAAATCATATCATCCCAGGCAGGCCGGTTTCCCCCCCCCTGAGGGTCCCGTGTAAAAAAGTATGCGGTGATATGGTTTGTTCTAACATCGCACTTTTTCGCGAATCCCTTGCAACAAATGGGATGAAGTGCGCACGCGCGCGTCGTCGCGCGCGCATGCCGAAATCCTTCAAAAACCTTCGATTCCGGAGAGATTTCAAAATTAAATTTCCAAAACACCTACAAAAGCACATGGTTTCGCAACACTGATTTCTAAAAAAGCTTACGCGCGAGCTCTTGCGAAATCTTAAGAAAACCATGCGTATGCCAAGATTTTCACAAAATGCTACCAGACGGGATTCGCGCGCGCATGTCGAAATCTGTCGAACGCCCTTGCGCGTGTGCCGTCGCGAGAGTCCTCTGCAAAAAATTCGACGAAATGCAGACCGTGCGTCGTCGCGGGCGTATGCCGAAATCCTTCGAATACCTTAGGTTTCGGAACGATTTCGAAATCGGGCGTCCAAAAAACCTACAAAAACACATTTCGCAACACGGGTATTCAACAAAAGTGTGCGCGCAGGCTCTTGCGTCGTCGTCGTCGTCGTCGTCGTCCTCCCTCCTCCCTCGTCGTCGTCGTCGTCGCCGTCGTCGTCTTCTGTCTTTCCTCGTCGTCGTCGTCGTCTTGGCGTCCTTCGTCGCTTCCGTCGTCATTGTCGCCGTGGTCGTCCTTCTTCCCTCGTTGTCTTCGTCGGCGTCTCGTCGTTGTCCCTCCTATTTCGTCGCCGTCGTCGTCGTCGTCGTTGTCGTGGTCTTCACTCCTCCCTCGTCGTTATCCTCCTCCCTCGTCGTCGTCGTCCGTCGTCGGCGTCTCGTCGTCGTCCCTCCTATTTCGTCGCCGTCGTCGTCGTCTTCGTCGTCGTTGTCGTCGTCGTCGTCTTCCCTCCTCCCTCGTCATTGTCGTCGTCGGCGTCGCCGTCCTTCCTCCTTCTTCGTCGTTGGCGTCGTCGCCTTCTCTCCCCCATCGTCGTTGTCGTCGTTGTCGCCGTCGTCGTTTGTTTTCCTCCCTCGTCGTCGTCTCCGTTGGCGACGTCGTCGTCGTCTTCGTCGTCGTCGTCGGCGTCGTTGTCGTCGTCGTCGGTGTCGTCGTCGTCGTTGTCGTCGTCGAAAACATTGGAGACGTCGTCGGTGTCGTCGCAGTCGCTGTCGGCGGCGCCGTCGTCGTCGATATCGCAGTCGTCGTCGGCGTCGGCGTCGTGGCCAAATGCCATGTAGTACCTACCGTCACGGTCTTGTCTGAAGATGTCTTGCGACCAAGTTGCGGGTGGGAGGGTGGGATGTTTGCACGAGCAGTGGAGAGGACAGCTTCAAGACGGTCAAGATTAATTGCACCACATAGCTTGCACCCCGACATTGCACACATATGTTGCACCACATCGTTTGTACCACGTAGCTTGCACCAAAGAGCCTGCGCAAGAGATGTTGCACCCAAAACATAGAACCACCGTAGATTGCACAACATCCGTTGCATCACAAACTTTGTGGTGACCGAAACTCGCACGATACACCGACTGCACAACAGGCATTGCCAATCGAGAACGCAAAACTCCACTGACCCTTTGGTGCCCGCGCTGGCAAACATATTCGCATTTTGGCTCACGATGATGTTCAGCAACAGATGGCCTCAGGAAGGCTTCCGAAGGACCCAAGCCACAGGCAGCTCAAGACCCCAAGACGGCTTCAAGTCCTGACCCAACGGTCCGAGACGGGCTCCACCGAGCCGCAGTGGAGAACTCCACAGAACCATCGCGCCCAAGACGGTCCCAAGAATGAGAGAGAGCATCAACGGGCCCCAGAGTAACAACGAGACGCAAAACAAAGGGGCAGAATACTCAGCCCCCCCGCCAGTACATGCAGGGCGCAGAATTATAGCTGTTCTTGAACTCCTCTAACTCCTACATGCTGCACTGCTGCGCTGGGTGGGCGACGGGAGATGCCGCAGGCAGATGGATAAAATTCTCTATTAGAAGAACTCGTGGAGCGACTGAGAGCACCATGACTGTCAATGTCAGCGGCTCGTTAATGTCGCAATTGGTATCCGATTCGCACTTCCAGTGTCCGCCAGTTGCAGAGGAGCGGTTATATTTCTGACCCAAGAACTCTCCAGGCAACACTTTCCGAGACATTTTCGCAGGCGGCCAACCGCCAATGTAAAAACGGCCCGTCTCAGCTTTGTACTTGTCGGCGTACTCTTTCAAAGCCAAGTACTGCTTCTCTCCAGCCAGAGCCTGCTTTGTCGTGCGCTTGTGGTCAACACCAAGAGCCCACAACCGCTGGCTCGGGTCAACTGTCACGCGCTCCTTGACCTCCCCATCCTTCGTGTCACTGAAGATAAATGAATGCCCCCTGTAAGATGTTGTGGTCATGGCTTTGCCTGGCTGGACTTGACCCAAGTAGATACCACCTGGCTGTCCGTTATCCCACGCGTGGTGAAGGGGGGTATCGTAAAGATTGAATACCCTGATATACTGGGGGGGCTCCGGTATCGTCGCCGTTTTGCGCAGATAGCAGGTGTAATTCGGCAACGGGTTCAATTCCTCGTCGGCCCAGCAAGGGGACATCCTTGTAAGCGCTTTGAGTTCTGGCGTTGACGCCCTGTCGTGCACCACCGCAAAAGCATTCTGGCAGATCGGGATCAACATCCACAGCAACATCATTCTTCGGAATGGTCAACTACCTGGGTAAACCGGAGGGCCCCCTTCGAAGTTCCGAAACCATACCAGGATCCAGAATCCTACGTGCCTGCTTAAGCCCTGATCACTTGGGCCCAAAACGCTACAACAATCGGTCGCAATGATTCTGGCAGGAGGCAACGGTAACTGTTTACAGTATTGGTGACCTTCAGGCTCGACCTACATCCCCCAGGGAGCGCCTTTGCTGCTGCTGAGGTGGCTGCCGCATGGTGAAGGCAGAACGCGGACCCACGCAGATTGAGAATCTCTGCTTCTCCAATCAGCACGAATGCTCAAACCGAATGTACGTGACGGTGCCCAAGAAAGCCGCCCCAGAGCACAAGGGGGGGGTGAATGCATGGCAGCGTAACTGGACACAGACGTGAATGGTAATGTGAACAAGCGCTTGAGGACAGCAATGACGAGACATGTAATTGCAACGATAATGAGAAGGGAATGTGGTAGGACCAACACGGAAGTTCGATGGTGGCGCCCTCAAGTTGACAAAGGCATGTACGGATGAAGTCAGGGGCTGCCTGACCTCGCTCTTGATGATTAACCCTGTGCGGGCAATAGTAACCCCCCTGGGGTAATAAAGTTCGCGGTTCCCGCGGGGATGAGAAGGATTTCCCGGGGAAGGTCAGTTATGATGATGATGATGATGATGATGATGATGATGATGATGATGATGATGATGGTGACGACGATTATGGAGGAGGAAGAGGAGGAGGTTAAACCAGGCGCACGACAGAAGCCTGACTCGTGCGATCTCGAGGCTCGTGGCTACTTGCCCGCAGAGGCGCACGACACAAGGCTGATTCGAGCGATCTCGAGGCTCGTGGCTACTTGCCCGCAGAGGCGCAGGACACAAAGCTGACTCGAGCGATCTCAAGGCTCGTGGCTAAGCAGGCGCCTAGATTTTGCCAGCAAGAGAGGCCCTGTCTCGGGAACGGCTAAGAAAATGAGAACCCCATGGCAGTGCCGCACGGTCGTACCGTGGGCAAACTGAACTGGTGAGAATCCCACAGCCCTGCCACACGCCCGTGATTGCGGAAGCTGGTGTGGTGAGACCACCATGGCCATGCTCAGCGTTTTTGATGCTGCTGCTAATCAACGTGATATGATAGCAGCTTCGATCCCCGCAGCTTTTCCGTGGATTATCAAATTCGGCCCCTGCGCCTTCCCCACAGATAAATCCGTATGGTCGGGGATAAAGAAATAGAGGGGGTGAAGGAGGGGGTACTTTATTATCGCCCGTGGTCGGTTAGCTTGCTAAGCTTGCCCACCTCCGTAAGTCTAGCAGGCCACATAAGAGTTCACTCGCACCGCAATCCGCGAATTCATCAGCCCGGTCGTTCAGAAACAGTCCCGTGTGAGACTCCACCTTCCGCCACACTAGGCATTGACCAAGCTCATCAACCAAGCGCCGAACATTCAGGGTTAGCCTGATATTTCGGCGTGCTCTTGAATGTCTGCGTGCTACGTTGGCCGCGCACTCGGAGTCACACTCGATGCAATATGATGAAGAGGCATAAGAGGAAAAAGAGGAAAACGACGCTGTACGGATATGATCACGTATGAAAGACAAAGCGTAGAACATGGCGCTCAGCTCACCGACGTTGTTCGAATGCTGGCACGCACCAGTTTAACAAGGATCAGCTTCAGCGAAGACTGTGGGCCCGCAGAGGTCCAGCAGCGGAGCCGTTCCGGGCAAGGATACAGTGAAACCCCAGCCTGAAACCTCCTCCTCGTCCACGCTCTTGGAGGAGCCGTCGCACGACACGACAATCCCATCAGGGCGCTGGAAAGCAGAAGGGGCTGGTTGAACAGGACGAGAAAGCTCTCAGTGAGCACGTCGAAGTGGTTGAGGACCGAATCCCAGCTTGATCCTCTTCAGCGGGGGGGGGAGGAGCTGACCGGTGGATCTCCTGCAGGGGCCGCGACCGCGGCCGTGCCAGATCAAGGACCACCGGCTTCCCGCGTCGACTGTCGACCAGGGCCTGCGTGACGATGGCGTTCACGCGAAGCAGATACGAAGAGATTTACAAAGGCATTGTGCAAGCAAAGAGACGGCTGTGATACTGTGGTGCCAACTCGATGATGCAACAATGGTTGCATCAGAACGACCACATCAGCTCACAGGCATCGTTTGGAACTGCCACAAGTTAGAGGTACTGAGACGGGCAGTGATCATGCGATCAGTCGCACTGAAGCCACACTTGTACGAAATGTTGCGAATGCATAGAGAAGCTGTGGCGAGCACTGCTGGCGACCAGGCTACCGAGGGCCGCACGGCTCGTTTGAGACCGCTGCGATGGCAGCGGCGTGAGCATGTCTATTGCAGGCAACTTCGCCGTGACGAGAACAGCAGTCACATACGATGATGAGTTTTGCTATACTAAATAGTTGGGCCAATAACTCGTCGATATTCGAAGGTCCTAACGTGCCGAAGAACTTCTGAGACTGAAACCACTGGGGGATACAACATTTCCGTGGGGCAACACCTGCTTGCAGGCGGACTTCTTGCTTGACATGCCCACCGTACTTGTTTCTCGACGGACGCCGGCCCGGCGAGGGAGGAGGACGGCAGACGCATGACAGGCATTGCACACGGGAGTACTCCTCCCCCTCCTCCTCCTCCTCCTCCTCCTCCTCCTCCTCCTCCTCCTCCCCCTCCTCATCCTCCTCCTCCTCCTCCTCCTCGGGCGGGGAGAAAACGGACGCCTTGTCGAGGAGCTTCTCCAGCATCTCAATGATACCATGAGACTGGTACTCATAGCCCGCAGCCTCGTACGAGGACGAGGAGGAGAAAAAGGAAGCGGAAGCGTTACAATGGAAAGCCATCAGAAAGAAAGCGAAGAAGTATATCCAGATGATGAAGATCTGGCGACCCCTTGGGGTGCACTCAGCGTGAGAAGTTCATGCCCCTAGGCCTCCGACGGTCTGGCTTTTTCGGCCAGTGGGCCCTAGAATCCTCGGCCCCGCTCCCGGTGGCAAGTTTTTCGGCCAAGGGGTGGCGCCTCCCCAAAAAGCAAGGAGGAGGGGGGGCGGGAAAGAGGGGGAGGAGGAGGGGGAGGAGGAAGGGGAGGAAGAGGAGGAGGAGGAGGAGGAGGAGGAGCAGGAGGAGGATGAGGAGGAGGAGGAGGAGGAGGGGGAGGAGTAGGAGGGGGAGGAGAGGTGAAGGGGGAAGGGGAAGGAGGGAGGCGGGAGGGAGGAGGGCGGAAGGGGGGACGAGGGAGGGAGGATGGCCCCAGGGCCCGAAAACTGGGCCCCAGGGCAGCAGAGTTCGTGGAGGCAGCCGCCAGGACTGGAGAGAACCGTCTGCCGGCCTCCCGGAGCAGCCGGGAGCCCAGACCCCCGACGTCGCGATGTTTGCATGACGTCGACCCCCGGAGGTCTCGACCCCTTCCCTGGGGCCGGACTCTCATCCCGAGTCGTTTTTCGACGGTCCCGAGGCCCAGTGAGGGTCCCCGAGGCCGCGGATCTGAAAGAAGCTGCGGTCGTGATCTCTGCACAGCGCGAGGGGGGGTCTGGGGAGACAGAGGCAGGCAGAGGTGAGCCAGCGCCTCGGGGGCGGACACGGCCAGGCCCTCCGAGGGCTCCTGCCCGCTCTGCATCAGGAAGAGGTCGATGGCCCTCTTGGCGGCCGGAGGCACCAGGGAGAGGCTCTTAAGGCCGGCGACCTGGGGAGGAGTGCAGCAGGGAGGAGGCGCGCGGGGGCAGGGGAAGGGAGGGAAGAGGGGGCCGGAATGAGGAAGGGGGGAGGGGGGCAGGGCGGGGGAGGCGGGAGGGGAGGGGTGGACGGGAAGGCGAAGGAGGAGGAAGAGGAGGACGAGGACGAGGACGAGGACGAGGACGAGGACGAGTACGAGGACGAGGACGAGGACGACGATGACGAGGTGGAGAACGGGGAGGAGAGTAGGGGTAGAGGCGGGGGGAGGTGAACGGCGAGGATAATGAGCAGGAGGAGGGTAGAGGGTAATGAGCAGGATAATGAGCAGGAGGAGGGTAAAGGGGCGGGGGGAGGACGAGGAAGAGGCGGGGGAGGCGGAGGAGGACGAAAGACGCCACGGCTCACGCCAGCCAACGCGTTGTCCAACGCAAAAAAAGAAGGGGGATCGAAGACTGGGGAGGTGAGATCGGAGAATGGAGAGAGGGTGGAGGAGGGAGGAGGAGGACGAGGAAGCCGGTTGGAGGAGGAAGCCGTTTGGAGGAGGAGTTTCGGAGGGAGACAGGAGCAGGGAGCAAGTGGAGGAGGAGGCCGTTTGCAGAAGCCCGCCCAACGTGTTCAGTGCGCAGGAGACAAAGCGGTGTTTCGGGACCCGCAGCGCATGGAGGGGAGGGGCACGGTCGGGGACGAGCCAAAGAGTGTCCCAGAACGCCCCGAACACTCCAGTAGACCTCCCTGCCCCTCACCCGTCCTCCCCATGGTCCTCTTGCTCCTTGTCCTCCGCCCCAGGCGTTCGATGCCTTGATTCTCGGGGTCCCCAAACCTATCGACCCACACCTAGGGACGGTCTCATCCAGAATAGTCGTTGCTGATGGTTCCGGGGCCCAGAAACGGCAGCCCGAGGCTAGACCCTACAAACGCAAATCCGTTCTGTGTTGTCGAAATGTTGGAGGTCTGAGCTACCCTCCGTCGCATCACTCCCCCTCCTCCCTGTTCCACTTATCCTCCTCCTCCAGCCCCCGCTTCCAGAGCCTGCAGGAGGGGTCGGCAATCCGAGGAGGCAGGGTGCCAACTGCAAGAAGGGGGGCGGCTTTTCTCGTCCTGATCCCATCTAAACCTCACCCCAACCATCCTCTGCTCATCCCCCCTCGTTCCCCCCTATCCCTGCTCCCCGCTCATCGCTCCTCCTTCTTCCCCATCCTTCCCCGTGCTCATCCTCCTGCTCCCTGCCCGTCCCTTCCCTCCTCCTCCTCCTCCTCCTCCTCCTCCTCCTCCTAACTGGCCCTGCTCCTCCTCTCTCCTCCTCCACCTGCTCCTCTTTGATCGTCCTCCTCATGAGGCTGTTTTTTCGATCGGCGAGAACCCGAATTATCCTGGGGGGGAGGGGCCGGCCGATAACCTAACCTTCGCGCTGCGGGCAGCCCTGCATATGCCCGCGCGCACCGATGCTGCGGCCGCTACAGCTGCTCACGATGCTCAACCTCCTTCAAATCAGTGGGCTAACAGAGCTTGCACCAGTGTTACACATGCTGTGACCTCTTGGCTGTACCAGTGCAGCGAGGGCACGGATGGCGCGGGGCTGGGCCTTAGCCGTGCCTACGACAACATCCACCACGACATCGCCCTGGAGGCCCTGGAGTCTTCGGCGATGCCAGACGTCATGATCTGTACGTGTGCTGCGGCGTGGGCGGGACCACGCCACTGCTCTATTGCTGGTGAACTGGCTCCTCCTATTCACCCCTGGCGGCGATTGCCACAAGGAGACAGTACTGTGCCAGCATCAATGATTGCAACCTTAGCTCCTTGGCAGCCCCGCGGGGGCAGCAGTTGTTATATGGACGACAGGTCCCTGGTGGCGGATAGTGATCGGAGCCTCCAGAGCGACTTGAAGCTCACCACCGACTTCGACGACAGCGTTGGCTTCGCGGAGAACAAGAGTAAGCGCCAGGTTTGGTCTCACGATGCGGCTGATCAGAAACCTGTGGAACATCTTGGCGTGCTGGCAGTACCTACCGATCCTTCGATTGCAATTGTACCTCGCCAACGCTGGGATAAAGTTATCTGTGCTATTTCGATCTTGGCTACTATCCCTGGCTCGGCCTTGGTGCGGACCAGGTTAGCGTACGCCTACATCAAGCCCCTGTGGATCTGGGCGAGTCCTGTGGTGGTCCCACCGTCCTTGGAGCTGGCCGCGAAGCTGGCCAGAGCAATCTGGCGTACCCAAAGTGATTGGTGGTGCCTTGGCCGTTACTGGTCCCAGAACATCTTGCTACACCCCACGTGCAGCTCGGCTATCAAGGCCTGTGAAACGATCGCGGACGAGAGAATCGTGTGGTCCCCGTTCTTGGACACTTCTATGTCTGCTCATGCTGAAGCACTTGGTCTGCGTTTCATGCGTTATTCGGGAGAAAGAGTTGTTCAGTGGAGGTGGCCCCGATGCCAGAACACCGAGTTCGCTTGGCAGTTGAACATCTTGTGGATGCTTACTGGAGGTTTTGGGCGAGTGGCTCCTCGGCTTATCAAAACGTGGTCAACATGCCCTCAGGTTGTTGGCTCGAATCACATGTATACAGATGGTGAACCATCGTCGTCAGGACTCCGAGGAGATAGACGACGTGGACATCGATGTCTGTTCTTCAAAGGTGTTTGCGAAATGGTTTCGCACACTCTCTCCTACGTCAAGTTTGGGACTGTCTATCTTCAGGTCAGGTGCTATGACTTTGGAGACGCGACGGCAGTCTGGTCATTCCTGCCGCTTTTGTGGCGAACATTACCCGAGTGTCAAGCACTTGGTTGCAGAATGCTCTGGCCACGATTCTATTCGCACAAATCGCACCTTCAAGTACGCGCTGCCCGATGGTTTCTGGACGTCTTTGCCGAGATGTTCTTCGAAGTCGGGGTGGATCAATTTTGCTGCTGACGACTGCAGTGTTACACGTGATCGCATGATGGTTGCTCTCTGTTCCATGGGGGTACACATAGCTACACAGAGCCTTGAAGACCGATTGGTGGACGCTGGGCCCATTCGTCATAGACGTACGGGCCGCCGGTCTTCCAGAAGCTGATTTTCTACCTGCGCATCTACCTCTTAGTCAAGGTATGTTGCAGTTCATCATCCCCCCCTGCTCACGATGCTGTGAAGATGCTGCTATTGGTGCTGCGACGATGCGGGCGCCGTCTGAGAATGCCTAGGGATATGTCTTGACAGCTAGCATGTGGATACGCGGAATGGGAATGCTGAGAGAAGCCGCGGAATTCTGTGTACACTGTAGTAGATCCGCACCACAATGGCTGTGAACACTACCAAAAAATGCGAGCGCCACAACGCTCTTGTACACCACAGGTGCTGCAACTTCTGCTTGCACCAAAACGCCAGTGTACACCCCGATGCTTGTGCACACCACAAAGAGTCGCATGCACCACAGCGCATGGCGAACATTTGCGCCACAGCGCGTCCGTTCGACTCCAAGGTCCCGGCGCATCCCTAATCTGAAAAATCGCTGGGGGGCCGAGCGTGCCAAATTCAATATGTAATTGGTGTACGGCTCTTTGATTTTTCTGGCCCAGGGTACGCTTCCTTGGGGCCGACCATGTCTGTGTTCACTACAGTGCCTGTCCAGTGTACACCACACCACGGCACCTTTGTACACCCCAGTTGCTGTGTAAACCGCAGCGCCTGTTTATTTTACACAACAGCACCTGTGTACATCATAATGCCTTTGTACACTACAGCAGCTGCGTGCACCAAAGCGCCTGTGTACACGCCGATGCTTGTGCACACCATACAAGCCGCGTGCACCACAACGCATGGCGAACATTTGCGCCACAGCGCTTCCGTGCACCTGCAAGGTCCCGACGGAGCCAAAATCTGAAAAATCGCTGGGGGCCCGACGTGTCAAATTCAATACGTGTTTTTTTGGTTCTTGGTTTTTCTGGCCCGGGGTACGCTTCCCCGTTTGGGGCCGACCATGTCTGTGTTCACCACTGTACCTGTCTAGTGTGCACCACACCACGGCGCCTTTGTACACCACAGCTGCAATACCTGTCTACAAAAATGTTAGTGCGTACACCACAATGTCTGTTTACACTAGAGCTGCCGTGTGCACAACAGCGCCTGTGTACACCACAGTGCCTGAGTACACTGCGACGCTTATGTGCACCACGGTTGCTGCTTTAGCATCAGATGTGCGGACCACAGCTTCGGTGCACCAAAAAGGTTAGACACAACACAGAACTGCGTACACTTCCAAGGCCCCAGCGAGCTGAAATCCAGAAAATCGTGGGGGGTGCGAACGTATCAATCCAATATGTATTTTGTTTGTCAACAAAGGGAACGGTCCCGTCTACTGGACCCAAAACGCCTGTGTGCATACAGCAAAGCATCACAGCGAGTTTGTGCACAACAACGGATGCGTCCACCGCAACGCCTGTGTACACCAGTACACCGCCATGGCCGTGCACCACAGTGCTCCTGCACACCACCATGCCTGGAATGCCTGCGCAACGCTTATGTTGCAGCAACAGCTGCGTACACCAGAAAGCCTGTCTACACAATGGTGCCTAGACGCGTTAGGATGCCTGCGTGCATCGCGCGGCCTGCATGCACTTATGCTTGCATGCACCACAACGCCTGCGTACACAACGGACCCTGCAGCAGCAGCGACAAACGCGTGCACCAAATCGTTTCGCTGCCTGTGCACAACGCAATGCCTCTGTACGCGCTGCTCACGTGCACCTCTGGAACCAATGGACGACGTCGGTCGTCGCGGTCGTCGTCGTCGTCGTCGTCACCGCCGTCGTCGTCGTCGTTGTCGTCGGCGTCGTTGTCGTCTTCGTCGTCGTCTTCGTCGTCATATTCGTGGTCGTCGTCATCTCCGCCTGCCACTCCCAAAGCACCAGCATGCTGTTGCGCACACCACTGCGCCGTTGAACGCAGCGCTCCCTGCGAGCTCGCTGCGCCCCTCCCCCCCTGGACATGAACAACAGACAAGATTAGGTGA
>CAUYUJ010019048.1:766107-788607 GCA_963575745.1 Prorocentrum cordatum
TCCGATTAGATGGGGCCGAGGAGATGGGGTCGGAAGGTCAAGCCGCATCGCCGACGAATCGCAGATGCATCGGGGATGTACCGGCGCCGTCGGCGTCGGCCATGCATCGGCGAGCGATGCGGCTCGATACTCGGACCCCATCTACCCGGACCCCATCTGGGATAACCGGACCAGCCCTCCCCGATTTGCCCTCGCTGGCGGCCTGAGCAAGTGAGGCCTGAGGGCGACTGTACGCCTGCTTCTTCAGCACGGCGATCGCCCTCTGGAGGGCGTCCACGGACTCTGAGTAGTCCTCGCAGCGGCGCGCATGCGGTCGTCATCGCCGCCGCCCCCGCCGTCGCCATCGCCGTCGCCGTCGCCGTCGCTGTCATCGTCGTCGTCGGCGTCGTCGTCGGCGCCGCCATCGTCGTCGTCGTCGACGGCGTCGCGGTCGCGATCGTCGTCGTCGTCGTCGGCGCCGCCGCCGCCGTCGCCGTCGTCGGCGTCGGCGTCGCCGCCATCGTCGTCGGCGTCGCGGTCGCGATCGTCGTCGGCGTCGTCGTCGGCGCCGCCGCCGTCGTCGTCGCCGCTGGGAGCAGGGCCTCGCCGCAGACGGCGTCTTCTCTGGCGGGAAGAGCTCTCGCCGCCAGGGCCGGCCGGGCGACTCAAGAAAAGATGGGCCAGGACGGGCCCAGGGTTAAGTCGGGCCTGTCCCCCTACAGGCGGATTTCCGAGGAAAAAAATACCCCAAAAGTACCCCAAAAGGATAACAAATACTGAAAAAATAGTCCCCAGACTATTTGGGGATTTTTGTTTTTATTATTTGTTTCGTATTTTTTTATTGCTCGTCGAAAATCTCCCTGTAAGGGGAAAGGCCCGACTTAAGCCCAGGGCACGGGGGGGAGGGCCACACTGCAGGGGCCCAGGGACGCAACAAAAAAGCATGGAGACACACGTCCCAGGTGTCGCCCATCTCTTCCCATCTCTGCTGGGTGGTCTTCCCCCCCACTTCCCATGGCGTCCCACCCTTCCCGGGGAGATCGACGCTGCATCGTGCCTGCGTCTGTGCCAACACGGCTGGGCGCAGCCTGAAAAGCCCGATGCCCAGGCACATCTGGGAGGGGTCCAGGGCCCCTCGTACGGTCGGACCTACGAGCCTCGTCAGGGATATAAACGGACACGCCGTGAAAAGTCGAAGCGCCCGCCGATGGTTCGGACAGTTACCTGTCAGACCACGCGTTCTTCAATGCTGTGAGGGTACTGCCCGATTTCGGACACCCCTGCGTCAGGGCCGAATATCTCATGACAGCATTGAGGCAGCACCGACCACACAAGCACCGAACACGATGGCCGTCAACGTATGTTTGACGAGTCTTGTGGGGCAGAAGAACGTCTCTCCAGACCATGAAACCCTCCGCCAGCCAAACCGAAGAACATTCGAGGGTGCCCTCCCCAAGGATGCACAAGAGCGCCCAACGAACACGAAGAACATCAGGGCACCCTCCCCGAACCGACCTCGATCGGCGGTGGACAAACCTCCCTTTAGTAAACCTCCCTTTAGTGAAAACGGCCTAGGACCGAAACCGACGGACCTGGACCCGCAAAAATAACGGCCGCGACGCCCTCTCGCGAACCGAAAGCGGCCAATTCACTCATCGACGCGTCGGGGCAGGAGGTCTGTCAACCTCCGACTCGATCTCAGGCACCGGTCGGGCCGCAAACGACTTCGGGCCGGGGTCGGGGCGAAGTGTGTGGGGAGGGGTAAAACGACGAGAAGATCGGGACAAAATCGGATCGGGATAACTCGAAATCTCTGAGAATCGGCGGGTTTGAAGGACGTATTGGGCGCCGCGGCCGCTCCAGAGCGTTCCGGAACGCTCTGAGAGCGCTCCGGAACGCTCTGGATCGATGTATCCCGATCGTAACCCTGTTTTAAGGGGGGGGGGCCCTTTCCCAGAGCAGCGGGGGGCTGCCTGGAGCCGTGGACCCGGGCCCCCCCCTCCTTCGTTCGGGGCAAAGTGTGTGGGGAGGGGGGGAGGGCCTCTCCACGAGCAGCGGGGGGGCTGCCTGGAGCCGCGGACCCCCCCCCCCCCCCTTCGGGGGGCGCCGTGCGCACGGCCCCCCACGCCGCGCCGCCACGGGGAGCGCACGGAGGGAGAGAGCAGCGGCGGAGGGGGGCTCTTCTGGCCACAGCGGGCCCGGGCCGCCCCCCCCCAAAAAAACGAGCCTCCTCGGCACAGCTCGGAGGGCACGGAGCCCCGCTCCACCGAGGCCCATCCCCACCCGCGCGGGCTGGGCGCCCCACGGGCCGAGCTGTCCCCCCCATAAGGTGGGGATGCAGGCTGCTCTCCCCTCGGGCCTCGAGGGGTATGTATGTCCCCAATCTGGGGCGGCGAGGTGCCGGGAGTCGGGAGGGGGAGGGGGGACGGGGGTGGGGATCGGTCAAGCGATGCTGAGGCACGGCCCGAAAGCCCGACCCTCCCCCCCCGGGCCCAAAACGGCCCCTGCTTCGGCGTCCCGGCTGCGGGCCTCCCGAGAAGCCGGGGAGGCGGCCTCCGAGAGGGCGTGTATACGAGGCCGATGTGGCATCACAGCAGCAATTTGGCCCCTGACGTTACCTGGGCTCGGTGTAGTGAAGTGATGAATTTCGGGGTCCTTACGTGAGAAAAAACATCACTTCACTAATCTGGGGCCCCTGGGGCCTCAGTGGGCCCTGGGGCCCAAAATTAGTGAAGTGATGGTTCTCGGGCCTCGGAGCGTGGCACCTGCCTGGAAGAGACGAGCGCGTTCCACGACTCGCAAAAGTACCTGCTCGCACATGGCCAGGATATCCGCCGTGCGGGAGTGCCGATCCCGTGCACCGAGGCAAACACTGAGTGGTTTCGGACGTCTGCAAGCAGTAGGCACCTCGCGCGCAGCGGCACGCGCTCGGTGGTGGAAGGTACCCTCCCCCTGGCTCGGCCCCCTTGTGCGTGCGGCCGGCCTTGTGCAGGGCGTCGTAGTCGGCCTTCTCCAGCTCGCGGACCTTCCGCGCCGCCGTGGCGTCGCCCTCCCAGGCCGCGATGTCCGCCTCGTGCGCGGCTATCTCGGTGGCCAGCTGCGCGGCGTCCGCGGCGTGCTTCGCGATGCTCGCCTCTTCGGGTGCTGCCAGCAGTGGTTCTGGCCCAGGGTGTCCCCAGGATCTCCAGATGAGGCCCAGACGGCCTCCAGAGCACCCCTCGCGAGGCCCGGGGGCCCCAAAGTTGGGGGAGAAACTGAAGACACCTTAGGCCAGGACCACGTCTGGCAACACCCAAGCCTTGAGCATCTCGATCTGCTCGGTGCCCTCCTCGATGGCCCGCTTCTTCTCCACGGACGCGTCGTCGCAGAACTGCTTGTAGGCCGCGAACTGCACCTGCTCCTGGTGTTTCTGGTCCTTGCCTTTTGCAAGCATGCTCTCGAGGAGCTGGACCACCTGAGGCCCGGACGGGGGTTCTCGCCTCGAGGGTACAGCCCTCGTGCTACCATACAGTCGGACCTGGGCCAGAAGAACATCCTTCAAGAGCACGCGACCCTCCGTCTGTCAACAAGCAGAACATCCAAGGGCACCCTCCCCAGGACGCACAAGAACGTCCAAGAAGCAGGAAGAACATCAGGGCTCCCTCCCCGAATCGACCTCGATCTTTAACCTCTGCCCGACTGTACGACAGGCTCGTGCCGTGGCTAGGCGCTGGTCTCTGACACCGTGTGGGCCGTTCCGCCTGGAGCGATCGCGCCGTTCCGACAGCGCCCTCATCGTGCGATGTCGGCTGATCTCGCGCCACCGGCGACCTTCACCCCTGAACGCCCGCGCGGGCACCCCCGCCGCGTCAACGCGGCGCGAGCCGATCGTGCCCCCCATACGCTGGCCAGGGGTAAGCCCTAGGGATAGCTCTAGGGTGGCCCTAGGAGTAGGCCCTGGGGGTAGGCCTAGAGTAGCCCTAGGGGTAGGCCCTGGGGGTAAGCCCAGGGTAGCCCTGGGGGTAGGCCCTAGGGGTAGGTTCGACGCGCCCGGGCCCCGACGCGGGCGGCAGGCTGTGGACACTCCGGCGAGGCGCGCGCGGATCCCACACCCCTCGGCGATGCCAAAGAAGGGGGACGGCCTCTCACCCTGGAGTCCCGCCCTGGGTGCCCCGAGAGCGGTGGGTATATCTACGTGGGGCCTGTCCTCCTACAGGGGGCTGTTGGACGAAAAATAACAAGTAGTCAAAAAATACACCAAAATGGCACAAAGAAATACTCAGAAAATCGCCCCCAGACTATTTTTGTTGACTCGTGACTACTGTAGAGGGGTAGGCCCGACTTCAGGGTATATCCGCCGTGGATGCGTTCTCGCAGGCAGGGGCGGGCTGGCACAGCCAACCCGTATCCTAAGGATGCGCGACAAGGCTGCAAAGGCCCTGGACGCCCAGATCGAAGCTTTTCGGGCGGGGCGCGGCCCACGGAAGTGGCCAAGGATGGGCCGAGGAGGCAGGGATGCAGCAAGGCACCCATTGGGAAGGCTGCCCATCCTTACGGTGCGGGTTGGCTGTGCCCTGGAGTCGTGCCCCGGGTGCCCCGAGCGCGGTGGCTTATCCGCCGCGGATGCCTTCTCGCAGGCAGGGGGCGGGCAGGTAGCTACGGCGTGGACATTGTGACGGCACACGCTACAGTGTGGGCATTGGATAAGGAGACCTTCGATCAGGAATCCAGAGGCTGGAAGCCGGTGGCACTCCAATCGTGGATGGGTCATGGATATCACCGCCGCCCTCATCAGATAAGGAACCCTCCAGGGTCTGCAGCCTCTTGGGCACAGCCCTTCACGAACGCCACCACCGTGTCCAGGTGCGCGCGGGGATGCCTGCTCAGCGTCGGCGTGGTCCACACCGCGGCGAGAGCGGGGAGCACGAGAGGGTTTGGGGGGGCCCCTAGCATGCCTACGAGAGCACAAGCATATGCCTGAGACCGACTCGCTCCACCAGAAACTTTGGACGGCCCACAAGGGGGGGGTCCAGCTGCCAAAAGGGGGCGGTGCCATAGGTTTGGGGCATCTGTACTGCAGAGCTGCTGCGCCAGAGACGTGTACCGCATCGTATTGCAACGGATGCACTGCACGCGAAAGCCAAGCAACACGTTTGCGCACCCGAATGCACGGCACACCCCAGAATCTGCTGCAGCCCCACAGATCTATTGCACCAAATCTATTTACTGCACCACCCCTTGCCATCGCTCGGACGTCCATTTCCTGTGCATTCTTCGGTTCCGTGCGTGTTTTTGTTGCTCGATGGTCCAGGATGGTCCTCGATGGTTCTCGCCGAGGAAAAAAAGCACACGTCCGAGCGATGCCAGGACCCACTGTTTCTCGCTGGAACCCCTCTTGGGCCAACCAGAGGCACGCCGCCCACGGCACACGCGCTCCGCAGCCCAGAGCGGCAGAGGCCTCGGCCGCGGGGCGCTCCCGGGCTCTCGACGCCGGCGCTCGCCGGAGCAAACCGACGCGGGGGCGCGCAGACGTGCATTAGCGATCCTTGGATTTGGCGCGCGGTTGCCAAAGCCAGCGATCGGGAAGGTTAAAACAGGGCTAGGATCGGGATAAATCGCTCCAGAGCGTTCCGGAGCGCTCTCAGAGCGTTCCGGAACGCTCTGGAGCGGCCGCGGCGCCCAATACATCCTCCAAACCCGCCGATTCTCAGAGATTTCGAGCTATCCCGATCCGATTTTGTCCCGATCTTCGCGTCGTTTGAAAGGTGCTGCCCTCCCCAGAATGCGGCCGGTGCCGCCTCGCTCGGCGGCGGAAGTCCGCGACCTCCCAGGGAGGCGGGACCCGTCGCTGCTCCACGCCCCCCCAGGATCCATGCTTGCGGTCGCCCGACCGAAGACGGGGAGCCCGAGGGCCTCGAGCCCCCCCGTGGGCCTCAAATCTGGGCGAGACCGGCGGGCTCCCCAAAGGAAACGCCGGCCACTGCCTCCCCAGCGCTTGGTGCATACACCCTGCGAAATGCTTAAGAAATCATGGGTTAAGAAATTCATAGTCTCAGAATTTATAGATAAACAAAAAAAACTATTAAAATCTTCGGATTTACATGGAAACATTAAGAATAATCGAGACTCTGGCCGAAAACTTCAGTTTTCTTAAGCATCGCCTAAGGTGTAAAGCACCGGCGGGCGCAGCGCCGCCGCAGCGCCCACGGCTCCACCGCCCCCCCTCGAGGCCCCGAGGCCCCGAGCGGTGGCCATGCGGACGCCGCTCTCCGGCGGCGCGGGCTCTGCGAGAGCCGGCCGGTGCATCACACACACACACACACACCAGTCAGCCAGCCAGCAGAGCCAAGCATCGAGTCCGGCCTATCCTCCTACAGGCAGATTTTGGAGGAAAAATTAGAAATATGCCAGGAAGAACTCAAAACAGTCAAAAAAAACAACAACAAATAATCTCCCCACTATTGTTTAACTACTTTCGAATTTTTCCCTCTGTAGAGGGACAGGCCCGACTTAAGCCAAGCATCCGGAAGGACGCGTGCGTGGGCAGGAGAGAGCGCGAGTTGCAACTCTTCGGGAATGGCACAGGTATGGGGGGCCAAAAAATATACACCACCACCACCTCCCTCCCCCTCTCCCTCTCGCTGGACAGAGGAGAGAGGAGGAATCGACGTGGTGGTGGTGGTGGTGTATATTCTCTGGGTCCCCAAGGTAGGGGGCCACCGGCGAACCCTACCCCTACCCCCCACGATTTCTGAGGGGGAGGGTGGGATTCACTTCGTTCGGGAGCTCCCGAGCGAAGTGAACCCCACCCTGCCCCTCAGAAATCGTGGGGGGTAGGCTTAGGGTTCGCAGGTGGCCCCCTCACAGGAGAGAAGCGGAGAACGAAGCGCATCACGACTGCGAAGCCTCACGCACCCCATGGGCCAGCTACTGTCCGTCTTGCTCATGTGGTGTGTGGGATCCGTCGGCCAGGCCGAGACCAGAACAACATCGGACCGGGCATCTCCGAGATCCTGCGGCTCTGGAGGATGCCTCTGGCGCCGAGGCCCCTCCAGAGCGGTCTCGGAAGGTCCTGGAGCGCTCTCGAACGAGTTCTTCTAGTCGCCATGGGTCTCAGAGTGTTGCCACCTCTCGGGGAGCAAAACTTTCGGTGGCAACTCATGGGGGCCTCACATACCATCTTGTCGGCTCTTGCGAGTCGACGCTCGCTAGTCGACGCTACATCGACGCTGGTCGACGCTAAATCGACGCTAAATCGCCGCTACCTCATCGACTCCCAGACGCTAATCGACGCTAAACGACGCTGAAGACGGAATTATGAGGGTACACCAGGCTCCCATGATTTGCTACCGAAGCCTTGGGTCCCAAAACATTGTCACCTCTCGGGGAACAGAATTCACTTCTGCGGCCTTCCGCCAGCACTGCGACAGCGGACCCGCCCTCGTTTCTTCTTCCGCCAGCCTTCCCGCCGCCGCGGAGGGGGGGGAAAAAAAAACACGCCAGCCTCTCGATCCCATGGAGGGTTAGGACCTTCTCCGCAGTGCCCCGCGCGGACTTTGCCGCGGACCCGCCTTCTGCACGGGCGTCACCTCGGAGGCCACGGCGAGCCCCAGCAGGGCGGCCGCCACGAGGGCTGCTGCGGCTCGGAACTGCATTGCTGCCTCAGTCGGTTGTTCGCGGAGCGCAGACGCCGCCCTCGTGGCGTGCTCTCGCGAGGGGGGGCGCTTCGCGCGGCGCTGCCTGCGCCAGAATATGGCCGAAGCAGGGCGGGGCGAAGGCGCGCCAGAAGGCGACAAAACGGAGGGGGGGTGCGGCAGGTTGGTGTCGTGACGACTTGCGCGCGCTCGTGTCTGACATTGCGTGGACCTTAAAGGCAACTACTGTGAGGTCTTCGTCGGAAAGATTAAGGAGGATTAAGCCACGTTAGGGGGCTGTTACGCCCGATTAGGCCACGGATTATGGAGCCGGATTAAACGGGATTCCGGACCAGGGCAAAGTCAGAATTTGACCTCCCAAGAGTTGCATCCGAATGGATCGTTCCGTTCCATCTTGAACGAGCGAGGCTTCCCGACAGCGCAACTCGTTCGACATCGGCGTTCAGACTTCGACGTTTGCGCGCCGGAGGTGCCACCGCGACGACCAAGGGCGCGAACCTGCAGACGAGGGCAGAGACGGAGAAGAAAGCTGTGCCTGCGTTGACTGCGGTGGCGCGTGCTCGCTGCAAGCAGGTGAAGGAGCCACTGGAGCGAAACTCTGCAGCTGTGACATTTACGCGCTTTGATGGAGAAGGCGCACCTGTGCGTGCACATGCCATTGAGTGCGAGTGGCAAGCGCCACGGTAAGCCAAATGCAATAAGAAGTCAAGGTGCAAGTTGAACGTGTAAGCGACAACGCGTAGGGTGTAATTCTGCGAGTGCTCGCGTGCATAAATCTGTAAACTTGCAACCATCAAGCAATATCAAAGAGGAAATTCGAAAATATGTCCGAATTGTCAGCCCCGGGGGGTCTGCATCTTTGCGGCGAATAAGGGGGCCCTGGCAATCCTGGCGAGGGGAATGGAGGGCAGATCGGGGCCTTCTGGTTGGGTTCGGGTGGTTTGGTGGGCGGTGGACACTTGCGACAGACGGTTTCTGACAGTGTGCCTCCTCTCCGAGCCCTTACCAGGCCACGAGGCTGTCAACAAAAAACTGCCCAGGAGGAAGAGCCCCTCCTGGGGAAGGCGTCGGGACCTCCCGGGGCCCAGGCCGTGACAGGAAATGACGACGTCGAGGCCTGCGGGCTATACCCCCGCCGTGGCCGAGGTCGGCAAGGGGGGTCCGGCGCCGACCCAGGAGACCCGCGCGGAACTGGGAGGTTGTCTGCTTATCATGATGACGGGGCCCTATACACCACAACCACCACCACCCTCATCCCCTCCCTCCCCCAGGAAGGAGGAGCCGAAGATGAGGGTGGAGGAGGGAGGGGGAATGGAGGTGGTGGTGGTGGTGGTGGTGGTGGTGGTGGTGGTGGTGGTGGTGGTGGTGGTGGTGGTGGTGGTGGTGGTGGTGGTGGTGGTGGTGGTGGTGGTGGGTGGTGGTGGTGGGTGGTGGTGGTGGTGGTGGTGGTGGTGGTGGTGGTGGTGGTGGTGGTGGTGGTGGGTGGTGGTGGTGGTGGTGGTGGTGGTGGTGGTGGTGGTGGTGGTGGTGGTGGTGGTGGTGGTGGTGGTGGTGGTGGTGGTGGTGGTGGTGGTGGTGGTGGTGGTACAGTGGAGGCCAGTCCAAAGAAACCTTCCACAAGACCCCCAACCTTGAGACCCCAGGACACCCATGGATTTTTGGTGTGGGAACGGCACGTTTTTTATAGCAAAACCATTGAAACCATTGAAACCCAGGGCACCCTGGAGGCAAGCAGGATGTTCCTTGGCATGGGCCCCCACTGTATGTATATATATATATATATATATATATATACAAGATTTTACCGGCTCGCTTCGCTTCGCCTTTAAAATCTTGGTCGCATGGCGTCAGCGAGGTTCGCCTCTACCCGTGGTCGCACGCACCGCGGTCTGATTTGGCAATGAGGCTCACGGGGCCCATAGGGCTGATACGATTCATTGGGTTCTTTGGGTCAGTGTGCTGAAAGGCTCTTTGCCGTGACTGGATCTTAGAAGTTCGGGGGCGGAATGTGGAGATGGGAAACGTCGGGCATCGCGGCACCTGGGGGCCATGGGGTTTCCAGTGTCCGCAGCCGAGCTTGAATTCAGAAGGGGCTCTCGGGCTGATGAGCTCATTGGGCGCGGAGGCGCGGAGCGCCCAAGGCATCGCCGAAGCCAATGGTCTTTGGCCACGTGGACCGCGTCGGCTCATGGGGCTTCCTCGGATCATGGGGCCCATGGCGGTCATTTTGCCCACTGGGCCCGGAAGGGTGATCAGGTTCAGGACGGGTCGTCCGGGTCGTAGGGCTCATAGGGTCGACGGGGCCCATGGGGCTCATAGGGCTCGTCATGCTCTGTGGGCTAGCGTGGGCCGTGGGGTGCATGAGTCTGAAAGGGCTCTCAGCGCGCTTCACCCGCGTGAACGCCCTGAGCGGCATGGGGCCCATGGGGTGCACAGGGCCCGCAGGGGTCATAGGGCTTATAGAGCTCATGAGGCTCATAGGGCTCGTAGGGCTCATGGGGCTCATAGGCCTCATAGGGCTCATAGGGTACATGGGGCTGATAAGGCTCATTGGGCGCATAGGGTTCATAGGGCTCATAGGGCTCATCGGTCTCAGAGGGATCTTGGGTCCCCCAGGGCGTATGGGGCGCATATGGTTCGTAGGGCCCATAGGGCTCATACCTCATAGGGCTCATGGGGCTCATAGGTCTCGGCTGTCTTGGGCTGTCTTGGGGCTGTCTTGGGCGTGTCTTCGGCTGTCTTGGGGCTGTCTTGGGGCCGTCTTGGGCTCATAGGGCGCATAGGGCTCATAGGGCTCGTAGGGCTCAAAGGGCTCGTAGAGCTCACTCGGCTCATAGGTCTCGTAGGGCTCACAGGGCTCATGGGGCTCATAGGGCTCGTACGGCTCATAGGGCTCATAGGGCTCATAGGGCTCGTAGGGCTCGTAGGGCGCATAGGGCTCATAGGGCCCGTAGGGCTCATAGGGGCCATCAGGCTCATAGGGCTCTTGGGGCCCATAGGGCTCACAGTGCTTGCAGGGCTCATGGGGCTAATAGGGCTCGCAGGACTCGTAGGGCTCATAGGGCTCATATGGCTCAGTGGGTCCATAGGGCTCACAGGGCTCATAGGGCTCGTAGGGCTCCTGGGGCTCATAGGTCTCATAGGGCTCATAGGGCTCATCGGGCTGACACGGCTCATAAGGCTCATAGGGCTCATGGGGCTCACACGGATCGTAAAGATCATAGGGCGCACAGGGCTCATGGGGCTCGTAGGGCTCCTCATAGGGCTCATGGGGCTCATAGGGCTCGTAGGGGTCATAGGGCTCATAGAGCGCATAGGGCTCGTAGGGCTCATCGGGCTCATAGGGCTCGTAGGGCTCAAAGGGCTCATGGGGCTCATAAGGCCCGTAGGGTTCATAGGGATCGTAGGGGTCGTAGGGCGCATAGGGCTCATAGGGTCCATAGGGCTCATAGGGGGGTTCGCGGAGCTTGCACGTCTTGTCGACTCATTGTTGCCGTCGTGGAAGCCCAGGGCACAAATGAGGTGGAAGCGTATCTATTTCCGAAGGATGTTGATGACTGTAGCTTCCTGGGGCCGCATTGGGAGACCCTTGGGTGCGTTATTGAGCCGTCTTGGGGGCTGTTTTGGGGATCCCTGGGGGCATTTTTTGGGCCTCTCGGGGGCTTGAGACCTGATTGGGGCGTCTGGGGAGAGTCTGGGGCCTCTCGGGGGCCTCTTGGTGCGTCATGTTCCTCCTTTTCGGCTTCTGTTGGGGGAGTCTTGGGGCCTCCTGGGCTCGTCCCGGGCGCTCGTTGGAGAGTCTTGAGGCCGTCTTGGGCCGTCCTGGGGCTGTCGTGGGGACCTCTTGTGCCTCCTTTGGGCGGTTTTGGGGGCCTATGGGGCCGTCGTGAAGTGCAGAAAGCGGAGAAAGCGGAAACGGCCAAATACTCGGAAAAACTATACGAAATTGACGAAATTAGTCTCTCGAAGCCTTCTTGGGGAGCCTCTCTGAGCTCTCTTGGGACCTCTTGGGAGCCTTTTGGGCCGTGTGTGGTCCCTCTGTGAGCGCTCATGGGCCGTCCCGGAGCGATCTTGGGCCGTCTCGGGTCTCCCCGGGACCGTCCGGGAAGCGTTCGTGGGCCCGGCCGAGCGGCGCAGGGTGGCCTGGAGGGGGTCCGAATCCGAACTTTCGACTTTCACGTCCGAGGGGCCGAATCTATGTACGGGGGGGGGGGGGTTTTCCTTATAAGAATATTCGAGAAGGAATATGTTATGTGGGGCCCGCACTCATATGCAGCTCTGCTCTCCGAGCGAGCAGGCCAAACGAGCCGGCCCAAAGCCGCTGGGCGCCCGGAGGGACGGCGCGCCTGGGGTGGGCCCGCCCCCCTGCACAGCAGAGGCGGAGGGGGCAGAAAGAGCCCGAGCACGCAACCCAAACGATCGGCCATGGGAGCAACACAGAGTCGAAGACCCCTCGACCTGGCGCGCGGAGCGCCCTCGGGTTGGGCGCCAGAGCCACATAGAGCCACCGCCAGCGGAGTAGCGGGGTCCAGCGCTGACCAAAGCTACCCGCGCGGACCTCCAGGAGCGTCTGTTTCATGCTTTGTATGGCTTTGTGTCTTCCCCCAAAAATTGAGGGCCTCTTCTTGGCCTCTGAGGGGCCCGGTGTTGGGCGCCCTGCCTCTTCTTCGGCGGCGCCGAAGCAGCCCCCCCGCCCCAAGCGCCGAGTTCACGAAAGACTGACGCCCTGACCCGTGGCAGGAGCGCACGAGTCAGCCTCCGCGCGCCGCCGCCCGGGCAGCAAAGCCCCCCAGACACGACCGCGCGCTCGGGCACCAGGACTCCAGGACGGACCCGGCCGGTGCACAGTGCGTGCGGCAGGTCACAGTGCTACTCTCTGTCTCGTCCAGAGCCAGCGACGACGACGCCTACGCCGACGCCGACGATGACGCGAGCGGCGACAGAGGCGGCGGCGGCGGCGGCGACTATGACGACGACAACGACGGCGCCGACGCCCGCGCCGACACCGACGACGATGCGGACGCGGACGCGGACGCGGACGCCGACGCCAATGACGACGCCGACGCTGGCGCAGGTGCCGAGCAGATGCCGACGCCGACGCCGACGATAACGACGACGACGACGACGACGACGACGACGACGACGACGACGGACAACGAACGACGGACGATGGACGATGGACGGCGACGACGACGACGACGACGACGACGACGACGACGACGACGACGACGACGACGACGACGACGACGGACGACGGACGGCAGCGGCGGCGCCGCGGCGGAGGCGGCGGAGGCCGCGGAGGCGGCGGCGGCGGCGGCTCGCGCGGGCGCGCGGGCCGCGCGCAGGACGCGGCCCCCCCGCGCGCCCGCGGCCTCTCCGGAGATCACCCGCTTGCGGTAGAGGGTGCGGAGGCCGGGGTACGAGTGCGAGTCCGTCTCCTCCTCGAAGACGGTCACCTCGAGGATCGACGGGGGTCTCGAGATTCGACTCGAGGGTCGGGGCAGGAGGGTCGAGGGCTGAGGGTCGAAGATCGAAGGCAAGCCCGTCTCCCCCGCGAGGACGCGGATCGAGGACCGAGTTCACCTCGAGGCTCGAGAGTCGAGGCTCGAGGATCGGAGATCGTCGTCGATGTCGGTGTCGGTGTTGGTGTCGGTGTCGGTGTCGGTGTCGGTGTCGATGTCGGTGTCGGTGTGATCATCGTCGTCGTCGTGGCTGCCGTCGCCGCCGGCTTTCTTGCCACAGTCGACATCGAGGCGCCCGAGAATGGCGAGTCCATCACGTCTTCTCCTCGAAGACGGTCGTGTGTTGGCAATGTTCGGCCTCAGGGGGCCATTACTGGGTCCAGACCGTCACGAGTGAAGGGTTACGCGACTTCGTCGCCTCCTCGAGGATGGTCACCTCCTGTCGGGTGTTGACAGAGCGGTGGGCGCTTTCTTTGTCCATGCCCCCGCTCACAGCCCAATCCTGCGAGGTGCCAGAGGTGGAGGCATGCATGGACATCTGGCATCTGCAGGCGAGTTTCTTTGGATCCATGCATGCCCGTCCCCAGTCCCCAGTGGCGTCCAGAGGTCTGAGCGACAGCAGGACGGATAGAGCGTCCACCACCGAGAGGTGGTTCTGGTCCATGGCAGAGCGAGTACCCATCGGTCGGAAGAAGTAGGTAGAAACATGAAGTAGGAAGGCTTTGGAAGCAGATTGGGTCTCCGCCCGCCCCCTGAAGAGGAGGGAAGAGTGGAATACACTCGATCATTGAAGTAGGAAGGCGCTTGAAGTAGATTGGAATCTGAATCCAAAAAAAACTACTTTCAACGACCGATGGGTAGTCATCCCCCTCCTCCTCCTCGGATCCCGAACCTCGCTCCTCGACGGTCGAGGATCTCGAGCTCCGGGGCCCGAGAGGTCATAAGCTTCTTTCGGGCTCCTCCTGCACTGCCCGGGCCTCTCCTGGAAAAAAATCGGAGGCCCTCCAGGAGGCCTCCGCGGAGGCCTCCCGTGAATTCCGCGGCGCTGGAAACCCTGAAGACCTCCTGGCGGCGCGCACAAGGGGGTAGGCGGAAGGGAGAAGGCTTCTTGGAAGGAGGCTGCTTCTTAGAAGGCGCCAGCTCTACATGTACACAGAAGGCCCGCGCCTTCTAAGAAGCAGGGATGCTGCTAAGAAGCCGTCCCCCCTCCCGCTAACCCCGTGTGCGAGCCGCCAAACCTCAAAGAAAGTCGACGACGGCCACCTCTGGTCATGTCCTCCCCCACGAAAGAATGACAACGGCTGTCTGTGCAACGTCTTCGGCAACCAGGAGCCCGTTCCAAAGCCCCCGCCGAAACAAAAAAAAAAAAACATGCGATGGACAAAGCCGGCCCCCAGGGACGGGGTCGGCAGAAGTCACCTCCAGGCGGGTGTTGACAGGCGGCCGTGGCCTGCGGCCTGTGGCCTCAGCCGCCCGGATACGCAGCGCGCCACACGTGGCCTGTGGGCACGGAGCTCAGCACGCAGTTGGAAGACTCGCGCCTGGCGCGGCACGTTCGCCAAAGCGCGAGCCAGCGCGTGCCAAGGCCGAGGGTCAGCGTGTCACCCGCGGACGCTCTCTGCGCACCGCGCGCGCGGCGCTTCCAGGCGGGGCAGCCGAGCCCGAGGCGGCCCCCGGGCTGCGCTGTGGCGCCCGCGCCTCCTCGATCCCGGCGCCGTCGTCGCCGACCTCGGCCTGCGGAGCCCTCGAGAGCCACAGGTGGGATTGTCGCCTTGGAGGCGCGCGTCCGACCCGAACATATGGTGTACCCATCTTGTAGTATACCCCGTCTTGTAGTAGGAGTACGTTGGGGGGACGCCGAACAGGGGGCTGGCGGCTGGACAAAAAGACAGACGTCGTCGAAGGTCTGGGTCCCCGGGGCGTCAGTCTCGAGGCGCTGTGCTTTTGCGACACAGTGGAAGCCAGTCCACAAGAAGCCTTCCACAAGGAAGCCAACCCTGAGACCCCAAGACGTCCATTGATTTGTTTGGTGTGGGAACGTCGCGCCTTCCGTCGCCAAACCATCGAGACCCAAGAAACCCAGGGCGCCCTGGAGGCAAGCAGGGTGTTCCTTGGCATGGGCCTCCACTGTACTTGAATAAATGCTTTAGGATCAGAGCTAGAAGAAGAAAACAAAAAAAACGCTATCAGCATAAATTTGTTGGCGCTCCGCGCGGATCTCTTGGGTCTGCGCCGGACCCTCCCCCTCCCTGGCGCGCGGAGCGCGCCAGGGGCGGCGCCGGAGGCGCCGCCGGGCCCCAGCGCGGATCCAAGAAATCCGCGCGGAACGCCAAAAAATTGTGTGCTTCTGGCGTCTTTTCCTGAAGTCCGCCGGAGTGCTGAAATCCGCCGTGCTGCGAGGAGCGCTGACATCCGCGCGGAGCGCCAAAAAGTTTTGCGTTCACGGCGCCGTGTTCTCTCGGCGGTGGACAGACCTCCCTTTAGTAAACCTCCCCGTAGTGAAAACGGCCTGGCACCGAAACCGACGGACCCGGACCCGCAAAAAAATGACGGCCGCGACGCCCTCTCGCGATCCGAAAACGGCCAATTCCTTACTCGGCGCGTCAGGGCAGGAGGTCTCTCCACCCCCGAATTCTCTTCTGCGAGGGCGTGCTCCATTTTTGTCGGGTCGACGGCGCAGGACCCCGCTGGCGGTCCCCCTACGTGCGCCCTCCCGGCGCGAGCAAAGATCGCATCGCACTCCCAGTTGTCCGCCGACCCTCGCTGTGGCCGAGGGGCGAGAAGGGCGCGTCGGACGAGCCTCTGCATAATAATCCCCAAACGTGGTGGTGAGAACACCCGGTGGTGAGTTCTGGGCGATTTGGGTAATGGTTTTCGAGCGCTGGCTGGCCCAGGAAACGCAAAACCTCGTGGCGACCGCGTGTCCCCAAACCCGGTGGCGACCCAGAATTATTTGTTGGGAGAATCGGGGTCACCACCGGGTGTCTCACCACCTGGTTTGGAGACCACCAATCTGCGGCCCCTGCGGACGGGGCCCCTGGGCACGCAGGCAGGTAGACGCGCGAGCCCCACGACCCTGCACTACTTTTCATTTTTCCGTACGTCTTCCGGGTGCTCGTCCTCCCCACCACGTCCCATGGTTTCCCATGCCTTCCTTGGGGAGGGTCGACGATCCGTTGCGTCTGTGTGTGTGTGCCTTCCCCTCCTGACCTCCCCTTTTCCCCCCTCCCCTGGGGCCCCAAATCCCGCTGGAGAGAGGAGGGGCAAAAGGGGTTCGGGGAAGGCGAGCTCGTCAACGCACCTCGGGAGCCCTCGGGGCCTCCAAATCCACTCCGTGGCCGCCAGGATGCCCAAGAGGTGTTCTGAGATGGCTCCAGAAGGGCTTCAACGCGCCGGAGAGGCCTCAAGAACACCATGAATAGCCTCGGGACGGTCCCAGACGCCAAAAGAAGGCCCAAAGAGGACCCCCGAGAGGGCCTCGAGGGGTAAGATTCATGGATGTTGCCGTGGGTTTAGGGGGTGATTTTCGCCTCTTCGCCCTTTCGGGTGGCTGCGAACCCACAGCAGCACAAGAGGCCCCCCAGACTGGCCAAAGGCGGCCCCAGGAGGCCCCCCAAATGGGGCCCAGCGACGGCACAAGACGCCCCCAAGACGACGACGGAAACCCTCAAGGGGCCCCCAGAGGGACCCAAGGGAGGCCCAGGAGGGGGAGCCCGAAGGGACCCCAGGAGCCCTCACCCACAAGCTGGCCCCAAAGACCACTAGCGTGACCCCAAGAAGTCCCCAAGAGGCCCCCAAGAGGGCGACACCAAGCCCCTGGGAGCCCTGAGCTCCGAGAGGCCACCCCCTCGGCCCTTGGCCTCCAAGAGGCCCCCCCAAAGCCCGCAACAGAAACGGGGGAAGGGGAGGACGAATCAGCAACAACTACACGCAGGCAGCAACAACGGGAAGCGGCAAACAACACACACACACAAACGCAAAATCGGAAGCCGCAAATGTCCTCTCCTGGGGGTCGGCGGAACTTCGTGAGCTTCCTGGATAAAATTGAATCCGCGCGCAGTGGAAGGTGAAACCGCTCGACACACTCGTCCAAACGACGCCTCCGGTGATAGCCCTATCCGGCCAGGCACCCAAACCTCTGGCCGTCTCGTCAACATGCATTCACGTGTTCTACCAGATTGCTACGAAGGAAGAATAGATGGCCTCAACATAAACGCTAGGAGGTCCGCGCAGATCTCTTGGATCTGCGCCGAGCCCCCCTCCCTGGCGCGAGGAGCGCGCCAAGGGCGGCGCCGGAGGCGCCGCCGAGGCCCACCGCCGATAGGAGAAATCCGCGCGGAGCTCCGAAAGATCAAGTCAGTGCGCCTTTCTGTTTCGGACTTACGTGCTTTCCAGGTCTGGGCCTCCAGTGAGCAAGTTTCGGGCCTTGGCACAATCAGAAAGTCGAGAGCTCCAGGGCCTGCGTCGCCAAACAAAACACGACGTCGGAGGCCTGGGGAGCCGCGCGGGGTGGCACAGGTGCACCACCAAGGAAGAGGAGGAGGAGGAGGAAGAGGAGGAGGATGAAGAGGAGGAGGAGGAGGAGGAGGAGGACAGAACACCGAATCTGCAACACCTGCCTTGCTAGCGGCAGCACAGGGGCCGTGCTGGCATGTGTTTTGGACTGCGCCACAGCAGTGGCAAGCATCAGCACACCACGTCAAAAGACAGATCGAGATCGTGCAACATCTCCTCTTCCTCGTCGACAAGGCTCGCCGTCGCCTTCGAATCCGTGGATCTCCTTGAGAGCAAGAAGGAGGACGTCGAGTGCGAGTGAAAAGGCTCCCTTTGGGACAGTTGCGGCGAGCATCGCGTGCTGTCAGCCGCCAGGTCCCTGCTGGGAGGGCTGGCAGGCCAAGCCCGCGCCTTGCCGGCCTCGGGCGTGCCAGGCGCCGCCCTGCCAGGAGGCTGGCGGCGCTCCGGCCCGGCGGCCGACCGCGCGGCGGAGACGGGGCGGCCCTCCACGCGGCGCCGCAGGCCGGCGCACAGCAGCAGCCCGCGCCCCTCCTCGCTCGGCGGGCTCCTCCGCCCGCCCTTCTTCGCGAGCCCCAGTGCCAAGGCGCCGCCGGGCCCCGCTCGGGCCGCCATGGAGCGCCCAGGCGCGCCCTCGCCCGGGCCGCCGGAGCGCGGAGCGGGCGGCGAGGCCGCGCCCTCGAGATCGCAGCGCGCGGGCGGCGTGCCCGGAGAGGCCCCGGCGGGCGCCTCTGGGCCTCGGCGCCGCGGCCGCAGCGGGCCGCAGGCCGCGCCGAGGGCGCCGGCCTGGCGCGGCAGCGCCGGCGCAGAGGCCCGCCGCGTCAGCCGCGGGCCCGCCGCGGCCGGCACGGCGCTGAGCGTGCGGCGCAGCTTGGCCAGCGGCGCGGGCAGCATGGCGGCCGCGCTGCCCGCCGCGGCGGCCGCGCTGCCTCGCGGCCCGCAGGACCTCCTTGGCGCGGCCGCGCGGCAGCTCTGCAGCAGCCACTCGGCCGCCTGGTCGGCCAGCACCAGCGCGTGGGGCAGGGCGCAGGTGCGAAGCTTGGACCACAGCAAAAGGCGCGCTGGCGCGCTGGCGTCCGGGCCGCCCTCCAGCGACAGGGTCACCTCGAAGGACCCGGGGCGCGGATATACCCCCGCGGGCTCCTCGGAGCGCTGCCGCCCTCCGGGGCGGGCGCTGGGGGGGCCCGGGTTGAACAGCACGCGGTGCTCGACGCCGAGGGCGTCGAGGCGCTCCGCGATGGTCGCCGCGACGCGGGAGGCCACCAGGGGGTACTTGGCGGCCGCGCAGGAGCTGCCGTGCCGCCGACCGAGCTCCCTCTGCACGGGGACGTGGAACTCGATCTCCACCGTGGCGACAGGCCATCCGCCACCAGGGCTCGGCGATCGCTCGCAGCTCGTGTGCATCGCGCCGCCGCTCGGCGCCGCCTCCCTCACACGCCCGCTCGAGCCAAGACAGCCACGGAAGGTTCATGTCGTGGCGACGTCCGCGTCAGTCTCAGGCACTCCGCGGATTGTTGGACACTTAACCACCGCGATTTCCCGATAGCCAAAACCATTCGACCTCGTCCAATTTAGCGCCACTGGCGGCATTCAACCTTGCGCGACCGCGCCTGGGACGCTGTCGCGTCGACACGGCGTCGCGTCGACACGGCGCGTGCCCGCCGCGTGGGCCGTGGGAGGGGGAATGAACGAACGAACGAAGCCTGCCGTCGACGGTCGAAAACCAGCGGCCCGAACGGGTGGCAGGCGCGCCGTTGCTGGCGCGCGGGCCCTGGAAAGGACCTGTGGGCAAAACTAACCACCTGCCTGACTCCCTGCTCCACGCGCATCACCTGTTTATTCTCTGCCGTGGGCGCCCCCCCCACACCTCGGTGCGTAGCAAATTGGAACCATGCTCCCCAATGCGATTCGACTCCACTGGTTCGACTGGGACGGGGAAGAGGCTCGATGCGGCTCGGGAGAGCCGACCGCAGGATCGTGCTCCTGCCGTGAGCACGAGGGGCGTGGAGCCCGCCCCGCTCTCGAGAGGAGCACCTGGAGCGCAGCACAGACCGGGCCCCCTCCGGTTCCCCGCGGTCGCGCCTGCTCGAGGCCTCCCTCTGCGACGGCTCCCGTCTGGCATATAAATCTCCCGGGGCCTCGCGCAGGCTTTCGGGGGCCCATCGCGGATTGTTGCAGGACTGCTTCGGGCCCAAGAGCGCCCTAAGACGGGCCGAGAGGGCCCCAAGAGAACACCAAGAAGACGGTCCAAGAGGGCTCCGAACCGCCGCACGATCGGCCCAAGACGCCCAAGGTGACCCCAAGACGGCCCAAGAAGCCTTCGAGACACCCCAAGAGAGCTCTCAGAATCTTCCCAAGAGGGCCCCGAGAGGCCCAAATCAGGGGTTGTTGTATGGTTGTTCTATGTTTTGTTGGGGTTCTCCACGTTTCGAGCTTCCGACGCTCCACGACGTCCCACGAGGCCTCCAAGACCGCCCCAAGCCAGCTCCAGAGGCTTCCTGAGTGAATGGGACGATGTTTGCCTCTTGGGCGTCCTTTTGGAGGTTTCGTGGAGCGTCTTGAGGGCCTATTTGGCCGTCTTGAGGCCATCTTATGCTATGTTTGACCGCTCTCTGACGCTCTTGGGCGGTCTTGGAGTCATCGTCTGCCTCTCTGAGGCCGTCTTCGAAGTATATCAGGCGATCTTGGGCTGTAGCCGTCTTGGGGTCCTCTTAAGCGCTCTTGGAGCTGACTTGGGCCGTCTAGGGCCAAACATGGCCGAAAATTGGGCGATTTGATCTCGGTCTCCCGAGGCTAACCCCCTCATACTCCCCATTGTTTCTCCCGGCGAGCAGATCGCGACGCCAAGCGCGCTTTCCGTCATGTCTGACACATGTTTTTGTTGGGGGGAGGGGAAACAGAAAGCATGGGGTCTCGGCCCAGACCGCTGGCCATGCAAAAAGCCCGGGAGAATGCTGAGTCCATTGGCCCCATCGCGTCCAAGTCGGCCAAGACGCCTGAGAACCCCTGACATGCCCCAAGAGGGCCTCAAGACGACCTAGACAGGCCCCCAAGACGGCTTCCGACGGTGTCAGAAAAGCCAGGAACGCCCTAAGACAGCCAAAGAGGCCCCCAAGAAGCCCCCAAGGCCCCCCAAAACCTTCCAAGAGGCCCCCGGGAAGCTCCCAGGAGGCCCCAAGAGTGCCCCAAGAGGCGCCAAAGAGGCCTCCTCCTCCTCCTCCTCCTCCTCTTCCTCCTCCTCCTCCTCCTCCTCCTCCTCATCATCATCATCATCGTCCTCCTCCTCTTTTTTCCTCATCCTCCCCCTCCTCTTCTTGCTCCCCCATGCGTTCCCCGAAGTCTTTCCTAACCGACTCGGGGAACAACTGGCCCGATAGCTTGGCCAACCTCTGGCCCAGCTGTCGGCCACAGAGGCGCTTCCAATGGGACAGGGGGTGGCGGTGATTCGCCGTAGGCGTCTTGGATTACGTGTGTGTATTGAGGGTACCGTGTCATGCCGAACGCTGCCTTGCAGTCATCGCGTTGCCACGGGGAGCGCTGTATAGGGAACGACGGGGATGTTCTGGCCACGGCGAGCCTCGGCCGCAAATAGGTTCCCAGACCTAGATCTCAAAAACAATCGAAACCTCTCCTCAGCCCAAGCTGGTCCTTATTTCAGCGTCTTCACTGAATCTCTGTGCTGGGCTGCAGCGAGTCTGCGTGGCCTTGCCGAGGTCAAAGTTTACGTAGTTCTCGTCGATGTGAAGGAAATTGGTCAGGATGCGCTGCGCGGCGACGAACTGATTCTCGTCCGGACGCCGCTTGCCACCAGGCAAATGTATCCTCGGCAGGGACGGAGAGGATGATAATGTGAGGTAGTTCGTGGGAGGTACAAATGGGCGCGATGAACCTCTTCGGCCAGACTAGGGTGCTAGCTGGCAGGATAAAGCCAGGTCAGATCAAGTACCATATTTCGCCAGAGCAAGCCAGGTGAAGCAGGACACCAGATCAACACCAAGAGAAAACCACAGCCGATGCTGAATTCAACCTCCCGATTGGGAATCGCTATCAAAAGCAGGGGCCGGACAAGATTCCCGGAGTGGGCAGAGAGAGGGACGGGAGAGAGGGAGAGACCACGCGCGCGACGAAGAATGCGAAGAAGCCACCGTGGAGGGGGGCTGGAACTAGGGGAACCAGAAGGTACCGACACCGCTACTCCGCGGACCTCCTGGGGTGCGTCTCGACCAGGATCTCTGAGCGAATCCAGCCGTGGCGACGAGGGCCTCCCCAGGGGCCCAAAAACACAAGAAGAAAAAACGGCAAAAACATAAACTGTTGGCGCTCCGCGCGGGTTTCTTGGATCTGCATTGGACCCCCTCCCTGGCGCGCGGAGCGCGCCAGGGGCGGCCCCCGGCGGCGCCGCTGGGGGGGCCCCAGCGCAGATCTGCGCAGAGCGCCAAAAGTTTATGTTTGTGCAGTTTTTTCATCTTCGACCCCAGGAGGCCGAAAACAGCGAAAACGAGGATAGGGCAGCGGTATCCGCAACCCTTCCTTCGGAGGCAAACGAAGCTACCTCGCCTTTGGCCACCCTCGCTTCCAAGAGATACCAAACGAGATCAGGCTACGGCCTGCACCAGTCAGGTCGCTTGACGAGGACGCGCGTGGTATGACTTGGCTTTGTCTGAAAGCGAAAGCGGGGTAGGCAATTCCTTCTCTTCCTCCCCTGAGGCTCCGCCTGAGTCGCCGGGCCCTCGACGCCGAGATGGCATCTCGACATCGGCCTCCCGAGCCCGGGGCCACCTCTTCGTCCCTGGGCCGCCTCTACCTTGGGGGGCCCCGCGGGGCCCCGAAGACGGCCCTCGCGAGCGCAGACGGCCCTCGAGAGCACAGCTCCTCCTCCTCCTCCTCCTCCTCCTTCTCCCTGCTCCTCCGCT
>CAUYUJ010019048.1:790463-806228 GCA_963575745.1 Prorocentrum cordatum
TCCCTCCCTCATGTTCCTCCTCCTCCTCCTCCGTCTCCTCCGCCTCGTCCTCCTCCTCCCTTTCTGGTCGCGCACCTGACGCCAAAACAAGGTACGGCAACGAAGGCCAGAAAATTCCTCTGGGTTGCGCTGGCAGGGCCTCAAGTTCGATTACTTTGCCTTCTCGGGTGCACTATTGAAGAGCTTTCGAGCCACCTCCAACCAGCTATGGGCTTTCATTTAGACTCTTGAACGGACGCATGCTGGAGATGCGGTCTTGGGCGTCTTTGGGGGGCGTTTTGGAACCGTATTTGGAGCCTACGTGGCCACATTGGAAATCTCTTCGGGCCGTTTGGGGCTGGTTTGGGGGCCTCTTGGGATGTCTTCGGGCCCTTGTGGGGCCGTGCCGAGGCCGTCCCAGGGCCCATCTTTTGCCGTCGTGGAGACCTCTGGGACCATCTTGCGCCGACCCCCTTGGGCCGTTTTGATACCCAGCCTCTACCATCGGGCCTTTGAATCGACCTCCCCAGCCGCCACACTGGGCTCTCCTGGCCCTTCATGCCCGCTTGCCAGTCTGCATCGCCCAATAACTATTTCAGCGGCACCTTTTGAAAGAAACAAACACGGCCGTTCGCAGATGTTGCTCTCGGGCTCACGGATCTGCGACTGGTCGGGTCACGCCATGGGCAAGGGAGGGTGCGTCCCCACTGCACTGTGTCGACAATCCCGGCTCTAGGTTGCCGTGTTTACCGACTACGTCCCAAAACATTCGCCCAAATCCTCCACCTATCCATGTCTCCTGACTCTCCTCCATCCTCCTCACCCCACCTCCGCCTCCTCCTCCCTCTTCCTCCTCCTCATCCTCCTCCTCCTCCTCCTCCTCCTCCTCCTCCTCCTCCTCCTCCTCCTCCTCCTCATCTTCTTCCTTCCTCCTCCGCCTCCTCCTCCTCCTCCTCCTCCTCCTCCTCCTCCTCCTCCATTCCTTTTCCCTACAGACAACTCCTCCCTGTCGCACCCCGAGGCGTGTCGGTAGGGCGGGCCGGGCGCTTCGCCCGAGACTTCCTCACCATTTAGGATCACGAAACTGTAAAAGCTGCCAGAGCTCCACGAGTGGAGGGCGGGCCGCTTTCGATATGTGGCTGTGCCTTAGCGCCGCGCAGGTTCGTCTTCAAGAATGCCAGGGAGTCTCGCGGATGGCGGTCCCTTCATCAGAGTCTACAACAAGTTTAAAGATTCCCATGGTTAACGTCCCAGAAATTGCGATGTGACACGATGTCGGAATGTCAGGGAGCAACAGTTACGTGGATTCGCAGAAATCCCAGGAACGGCGTTCAGGCAGAGTTCAGGAGTTTCAAGCGGCTGTCTTCCAACGGGGCACTTCCCTCAATGAACATGAATCCTTCCAGGGGCCTGTGAAGAGGGAACTCGGCGGGAGAGTGTAATGCAATATCGTTGATGCGTCTTGGGTTCACACTGGTCCTCCTCATCCTACTCCCCCATCGTCGTCCTCCTCCTCCTCCTCGAAAGCCCCTGACCTGTCTGCGAGAGGTGTATGCCGCAATTCCTCTACAAGCACAGAAAAGAAGCAGTGGACTCTGCAGCCGATTGTCGCAAGAATGCGTATCAGGAGCATTAGCCTGGCGAAAGACCCAACCGTATGCAGCTGTGGGCACTGCCGTTGTATGCACCGCATTCGGTGGAGCTCCATATGGAGCTACGAAACGTGTGAGGGGCGTGCCAAAATGGGTGCGGTGGGCGCATGCGAGCGCTGGCACCTGGGCCTTTGGTGGAGCTCCCTATGGGACCACGAAACGTGTGAGGGGTGAGCCAAAGCGGGGGAGGAGAGGAGGAGGGAGAGGATGGGAGGAGGGAGGGGGCAGCGGGAGGAAGGCGTGAGACGCGGGACCCAACACCACAGGATGGTTGGGAAAAACAGGGCAGAGCAGAAGTGCAACACGCTGGAGCGCGTGGGCAGGCGAAAACGCACGCCGATTGCCGCATTGCGGGAATGGCGGCCTACCAACAATCACTCTCGAATCACGTATTGATATTGCGCAGCAGGAGGAGGAGGAGGAAGAAGAAGAGACGAGACAAAATCTACCACAACCTCTCGCCAGCTGCGGGCTCGCGAATGCGCATCAGGACGTAGCTGCATATGACGTGAGAGCCATGCGCTGCTGACACTCACGGGAAGGAGTAGACGCTTCCTCGTGGTCATCCTCGCCCAGGAGTCGACCGACGGGAAACCCAGCACGATCGAGATGTTTGACGTATAAATTGAGACCCGCCGTCGTGCCCCCTGGCACGTGGAGGCGTGGAAGAATGCCGAGTGCTGCCTGGTGAGGTTTCTGCAAGTCTTCTGAGCCCCCTGTCTCACGCTCTGTCGCGTGCGCCCAAGAAATTCCAGGACACCAGGAAAGAAAACCCTCGCGATGGTTTAGATCACTCAATAACCTTAAGATTCCCACCCCGGTGACTCAATGGTTTGATTTTCCCAAGCCCCTCGGCAAAAGATGCCTCCCAGAGGGCCTATGAGCATCAAACAACAAAAAGTATCCTGGCGAAGGGCCCAACCATATGTAGTTGTGAGTAACGCGTTGTGGGTGCCGCTTCCGGTGGGCTACGCAACGCGTGATGGGGCGTGCCGTGATGGGTGGGGGGGCGCATGCGAGCACCCCCACTGGGGCCTTCGGTGGAGCTCCCTATGGGGCCACGACGCGCTGTAGTGGATTGTGGAGACGCATGCGGGCGGTTCCACTGTGGCCTTCGGTGGAGCCCCCATATAGGGACACGAAACGCTGTACTGGGTGGGGGGACGCATACGGGCGGTTCCACTGGGACCTCCGCTGGAGCTCTCTAAGGGGCCACAAAACGCTGTACTGGGTGTGGCGGACGCATGCGGGCGGTCCACCTGGGGCCTTCGGTGGAACTCCCTATGGGGCCACGAAACGCTATACTGGTTGTGGCGGGCGCGTGCGGGCACCCCCACTGGGGCCTTACGTGGAGCTCCCTATGGGGCCACGAAACGCTGTACTGGGTGTGGCGGACACATGCGGGCACCCCCACTGGGGCCTCCAGTGAAGCTCCCTGAGGGGCCACGAAACGCTGCACTGAGTGCGGCGGACGCATGCGGACACCCCCACTGGGGCCTTGGGTGGAGCTCCCTATAAGGCAACGGAACGCTGTGCTGGGCGTGGCTGACGCATGTGGCCACCCCCACTGGGGCCTCAGGTGGAGCTCCCTCTGGGGCCACGAAACACTGTACTGGGTTTGGCGGACGCATGTGGCTGCCCCCACTGGGGCCTTGCATGGAGCTCCCTATGGGGCCACGAAATTCTGTACTGGGTGTGGCAGACGCATGTGACCACCCCCACTGGGACCTTCGGTGAAACTCCTTGTGGGGCCACGAAACGCTGTACTGGGAGGCGGACGCATGTGGCCACCCCCACTGGAGCCTTGGGTGGAGCTCCCTATGGGGCCACGAAACGTGTGAGGGGTGTGCTGGCATGGGCGTGGCCGACGCATGCGGGCACCCCCACTGGGGCCCTCGGTGGAGCTCCCTATGGGGCAACGAAACGCTGTACTGGGTGTGGCGGGCGCGTGCGGGCACCCCCACTGGGGCCTCAGGTGGAGCTCCCTATAAGGCCACGAAACGCTGTACTGAGTGTGGCGGACGCATGCGGGCACCCCCATTGGGGCCCTCGGTGGAGCTCCCTATAAGGCCACGGAACGCTGTGCTGGGCGTGGCGGGCGCATGTGGCCAACCCCACTGGGGCCTTACGTGGAGCTCCCTATGGGGGCCACGAAACGCTGTAGTGGGTGTGGCGGACGCATGTGGCCACCCCCACTAGGGCCTTGGGTGGAGCTCCCTACTGGGTGTGGCGGGCGCATGTGGCCACCCCCACTGGGGCCTTAGGTGGAGCTCCCTATCAAGCCACGAAACGTGTGAGGGGTGTGCCGGCATGGGTGTGGCGGACGCATGCGGGCACCCCCACTGGGGCCCTCGGTGGAGCTCCATAGACGGCCACGGAACGCTACACTGGGTGTGGCGAACGCATTACGTGGAGCGCCCTATGGGGCCACGAAACGCTGTACTGGGTGCGGCGGACGCATGTGGCCACCCCCACTGGGGCCACAGGCGAAACTCCCTATGGAGACACGAAACGCCTTACGGGTTGTGGCGGACGCAAGCGGGCACCCCCACTGATGATGGCGATGACGATGACGATGACGACGACGATGACAATGACGATGACGATGACGATGACGATGACGTTGGCGATGATGATGCTGATGATGATGATGATGATGATGATGATGATGACGATGATGATGATGCTGTTGTTGATGATGATGAAGATGATGCTGATGCTGATGCTGATGCTGATGCTGATGCTGATGCTGATGCTGATGGTGATGGTGATGGTGATGATGATGATGATGATCGTAGTGGTGGTGGTGGTGGTGATGATGATGATGATGAAAGTGGTGGTGATGATGATTATGTTGTTGATGATGATGAAGATGATGATGATGCTGTTGTTGTTGATGATGATGATGCTGATGATGATGGTAGTGGTGGTGGTGATGATGATGATGATGATGGTGATGATGATGATGGTGATGATCACGACGATGATTACTGAGAATGATGATGATGATGCTGATGATGGTGATGATGATGGTGGTGGTGGTGATGGTAACGATGATGATGCTGCTGATGATGATGACGATGATGTTGATGATGGGAGGAGGGAGGAGGGGGAGGAGGAAAGAAGAAGTGAGGAACGCGGGGCGCGGTCTCTTCAAAACGAAGACCCAACACCACAGGATGGTTGGGGAAAAAACTGAAAGCCCCCCGATGCCCTAAACAGGCACTCCAGACAGACCTGGACGGCCCCGAGAAAACCTCAAGAAGGCCAAAGAGAACCCCAAAAGAGCCAAAGAGGCCCAGATGGCACAAAGACGGCCCAAGACTCAGAGAGGGCTGACAAGGGCCCCACGAGGGCCCCATGACGGCTTACAATTAATCCATGGACGACCAAAGAGTCCCAACAAATCCCGAATACAGTTCCACTAGACTGTCCAGACGGCCGAGAGGGGTCCTAGACACTCCCCACTCTCTCCGCAGATGGCCGAAAGGCGCCCAAGACAAGTGAAGACGGCACCAAGACAATCTACGGTGGTTCCAAAACGGCCTCCTGCTTCGACTCTTCCTCATCTCTCTTGCTGGTGCTCCTCCTCCTCCTCCTCCGCCTCCTCCTCCTCCTTCTTCTCCTACTCCTCCTCCTTCTCCTCCTCTATCTCCTATTCGTCTCCCAGAAAACCCTGATGAGAGCCCTATCAGGGCATGGAGAATCGAAACCAACTGCACTAGCCAGTCCAACCGGCCAGCCGAACCAACCCAACCAACCCAACCAGCAAACACGCCATGAATCCAACCATGAATCCACACCGCCAACCCCCGCCGCCTACCCTCCGACACCACACAGAATGAGGTTCTTATCAGCGAAAATGGGAAACTCACCCTCTCAAAGCTTGGTGGGACAGCGGGGGGGGACGAAATCGCACCGTGTCGTGAGGGTCCGAGTTTCCCCCTGGGGGGAGTCTGGGACGGTCTGGGCCCCCGTAACTGAAACACTGTCGTCAAGTCTTACCTTCCCCGCACCCCGCACCCCCACACACACACACACACACACACACACACACACACACACACACACACACACACACACACACACAGACACACACTCGAGGCTCTCTGGGAGTCCGAGAGTCTCCCTGGCGCTCGCCGAAGCTTTCCCGGGCTTGCGAGACAGCCCAGGGAGATCACCAAGACCTCCAAGATGGCCCAACATTACACCAAGAGGCAAGAAGCACCCATAGCAACCAACATGATCGGCCCACGAACCCGGAAAGGGATTAGCTCTGCGAAGCATGGAAACGTGAAAGGACCTAACTTGGGCCATGGGCAGTGGTAATGCTGAAGATACCGATGGTGATGATACTGTGTCAGGGGCTTTGTTGTGCTGCATTGCGCTGTGCCGTGCCGCACAGTGACGTGCCAGGGGACGCGCCAAGGGACATGCTACGGGACGCGCCAAGGGACGTGCCAGGAGGACGCGCCGCGGAAGGTCCCATGGGACGCGCCAGGGGACGTGCCAGGGGACGTGCCATGGGAACGCACCGCGGGACGTGCAAAGAGGACGCGCCACGGAGCGTGCCAGTGCACGCGCCAGTGGACGTGCCAGGGGACGCGCCGCGCGACGTGCCAGGGGGACGCGCCACGGAACGCGCCACGGAACGTGCCCGGGATCGTGCTACACGACGCGCCAGCGGACGTGCCAAGAGACGCGTCAGGGACCGTGCCATGGGACGCGGCACGGGACGCGCCAGAGACGCGCCAAGAGACGCGCCGCGTATCACCTGGAGCCTCCTAGGAGTTCCGCGCCCCGTCAGTAGTCGAGATGTCAGCGGCCACGCGATCCCTCGCAAAGCACGCTACGTCCGCGCTCCCCGGGCCACGATCCATCGCAAACTCCGCTGGGCCCGCACTCCCAGGGCCACGATCACTAGTGAGTGATGCTGCGTCCGCTGCCCCGAGGCCACGATCCCTCGTGAATTACACAGCGGCCGCACTCCCAGTGCCACGACCTTTCGTGAATTTACGCTGGCTTCGCGCCCCTAGTGCCAAGATGCATCTTAAATTACGCTCGGTCCCTGATAAATCACTCATGTATACCGAAGGTATGCCGAAGGTCGTCTGAAGGTACCTCGGACACACTCTTTGAAAGTACGCCGAAGGTACGCTAAAGGCACGCGATTCTGTAGTGCTTGTAGTAAGAAACGTCATTGAAGGTACGCAGAATGTCCGATGAAGGCACGCGCGTCACAATCAGCGACGATGCCCTGAATGCACGCAGAGGGTAGATGGAGGTGCGGGGGGGGGGAGTGGACAGACCCCTCCACTCCCCCCGCCCTCTCGTGAATCGCGCTGCGCCCGCGCTCCCAGGGCCGCGATCCCTTGTGCATTGCGCTGCCTCCGCGCTCCCAGGGCAACTGCCCCCCGTACATCGGGCGCGGCCAAGAGGGGGGTGTCCAAGAGGGGGGGGTGCAAATCATGACCGGCGGCATGTGCGCGGCCCAGCGGGGGTGCCAGGGACGTAAAGAAATTAGAAGAGGCGCCATGAAATCTGGGGAACTATCATGGCCCACGCCATGATATCCACCCCCCCCTAGTCATCACCCCCCTCTTTTCCGCCCCCGAGTACATTACGCTGGGTTCGCGCCACGCTCCCAGGGCCACCGGCCCCACGAAAAATCGCGCCGCGTCCGCGCCGCCAGGGCCGCGATCCCTCGTGTAACTGCGCTGCCTCTGCGCTCCCATGGACCACGCTCCCCTGGTGCGTTGCACCGGGCTCGCGCTCCGAGGGCCGCGCTCCCTCGCCAATGACGCTGGGCTCGCGCTCTCAGGGCCACGATCGCTCCAGCATCAAACTGTATCACGCTCCCAGGGCCACAGTCCCTCCCAAAGTACGCCGGGCTCGCGCTCCGAGAGCCACGATCCCATGCAAAATTACGCTGCGTCCGCGCCCACAAGGCCACGATCCATCATACATTACGCTGGGTTCGCGCTCTCAGGACCACGATCCATCGTAAAACACGCTGCGCTCCGCGCTTACAGGGCCACGAATCCTACGATTCATTGTAAATTACACTGGGCTCGCGCTCCGAAGGCCACGATCCATCGCGAATTGCGCTGCTTCCGCGCTCCAAAGCCTCAGATCCCTCGATATCTGCGCTGCGTCCGCGCAGAGGTCGCGCAGAGGTTCCGTCTGCGCAGGGGTCACCAAGCACCGCGCAGAGGTTGCGCAAAAAGGGCACCCCCACCTCTCCAGAGCAGAAACCAATACTTTTCGGTATTGGAATACGTGCTCGGGGGGGCGCTTTTAGGCCCCCCCGCCGTTTCCTGAAAATCCAACGCTGGACCAGTGCGCGATCGCAAGGCCTCGGTCCCTCGCAAATTACACTGAATTCGCGCTCCGAGGGCCGCGATCCCTCGAAAATCGCACAAGATGCACGCATCCAGGCCTGCGATCCCTTGTTAAATCACGTTGGGTTCGCGCTCCGAGGGCCACGATCCCTCATGAATTACATTGTGTCCGCGCCTCCAGGGTCAGGATCCCTCGCCAATCACGCTGTGTCCGCGCTCCCAGGGCCAGGATCCTTCGCAAATTACTCAGCATCTGCGGTCCGGGTGCCACGATCCCTGGCGAATCCGCCGACCCTGTCGGCGTGTGTGAGGGGCTTTTCCGTTCGAGCCGTCATCTCCGTCATTCTTTGTACTCGTCGTCTCTGTCCTTCCCTTTCCCTGGGAGACCTCTTCCCCTGGGCTCCAGCCAAGCCGACCTTGAGCAACCTCGTAATTGAGTCGAAGGGAAGCCCCTTCCCTTTGATCCCTCCCCCGCCGGGAGGGGGGGGGGGGTAGCGACCCCCCCCCCGGGTCAGATACGACGCCCCCCCCTGGGACTCCTCTTCCCCTGGGCTCCAGCCAAGCCGACCTTGAGCAACCTCGTAATTGAGTCGAAGGGAAGCCCCTTCCCTTTGATCCCTCCCCCGCCGGGAGGGGGGGGGGGGTAGCGACCCCCCCCCCGGGTCAGATACGACGCCCCCCCCTGGGACTCCTCTTCCCCTGGGCTCCAGCCAAGCCGACCTTGAGCAACCTCGTAATTGAGTCGAAGGGAAGCCCCTTCCCTTTGATCCCTCCCCCGCCGGGAGGCGAGGGGGGGGTAGCGGGGGGCGGTAGCGACCCCCCCCCCAGGTCAGATACGACGCCCCCCCCCCGTACCGACCTTGAGCAACGTCGTAATTGAGTCGAAGGGAAGCCCCTTCCCTTTCCCTTCCCCGCCGGGGGAGGGAGAGGGGGTCCCGGGGGGGGTCCCGGGGGAGTCCCGGGGAAGTCCCGGGTCAGATACGACACCTCCCTCCCCCACCTTCTCGTCCTTCTCCCCGTTCCCCAAAACCATCCCACAGCCCGTGCCTCTTGCTGCGCATTGCGAACAGGGTCGGCGGCACCGGCCGTCAGGCCTTCGCAATAATGGTCCAACCGCACTCCCAGAGCCACCTGGGCATCCAGGGGCACCCAGGCCTTTCGCGCTGCCAGACAGGCGTTTCACTCGAAGCATCCTCAGATGTCTGGAGCGCAGGGCGCGCCGTCCTCGAGCGGGCACGCAAAAAACCAAACTTCCTTCAGCAAAACGAGCGCGGGGCTCGAGACGTCCTCGAAATTCCTGCGCGCAGGGCGCGCCGTCCTCGAGCGGGCACGCAAAAAACTTGTCCACATGTGTTGTAAAATTTGAGGGTCCTCGAATCTCGTCATGTGGAAAGGATTCTGCGCAAAACGCTCCTCATCATTTTTTATGAAGAAAGATCCGATATTGGGGGCACATTTTCCTCGAGCGGGCATTAATTGTTCCACGCCGAATGGGACTTGACATCGTTTCTATTATCGAACGGAAATTTACAATTCGCTCGCCCACCTCAGCATGGGACCGGGAATTTACCAACTAAAAGAGAGCCCTGGACCCAAGCCCGTTACGGGCGAAATTCGCCGGCCCAACGGGCCAGAGGCGTGCTAAGATCTCCGGTAACTGGTTAACAATTCTCTAGTTCGCGCGCGCGGGGCGGCCCCTGGGGGTCCCCGGGCGGAAAGTACCCCGGCAAGGTCCTGAGAGAGTCCCGGGAGGAGTCCCCCAGAGCGCTCCAGGAGCGCTCCATGAGCGCACCAACAGGGCTCCGAGACGTCCCCGAGAGCCCCAAGAAAGGCCAAGAGGCCCCCAAGAGGCCCCCAAGATGGTACACGAGGGGTCCGACATGCCACAAGATCGCTCCAAGACGCCCAAGATAGCCCCCAGACGCCCCAAGAGGCCTCCAAGAGCACTCCCAAGAGGGCCCCCGGAGGCAAAATTCATTGTTTTTCCTTAGGTTTTTGAGAGATTTTGGAGCTTCCACCTGTTCGGCTTCCCGACGCCCCAAGACGGCCCAAGAGGCCCCCAAGATCGCCCCAAGAGGGCCCAAGAGGCCCCCAAGAGGGCCCCAAGATGGCCCAAGAGGGCTCGAAGACGGCCCAAGAAGCCTCCAAGACGGTCCAAGAGGGCCCCAAGAACGCCCCCAAAGGGGCCCCAGAGAGGGAACACGAAACAACATTTCGAGCCCTCGGCCCTAAGAAGCCCCTACGAGGCCCCAAGAGGCCCCTAAGAGGCCCCAAGAGGCCCCCACGAGGCCCTCAGGAGGCCCCCAAGAGTCCCCCAAGCGGCCCCAGGAGGCCCCCCAAATGCCCCCCCGAGCGCCCCAGGAGTCCCCCAAGCGGCCCCAGGAACCCCCAAAGCGCCGCATTGACACCAGGCCCTCGGGCAAACGGCAGACATGAGACTGTATGGGCCGGCGGAATGAGCGAAGCGATTAAATAAGCCAAACCCTAAAAATCTTCAGGTTGTTGAATTCTGTGGATTTTGACTGCCTCTCGGCGCAATGTGGTTACAAGAGGGCCTAGGATAGCCCAGAGAAGGCGGAAAAGCTCCCTCTGCGAGCCTCAACAGGCACTCCAGCCAGCCCTTAGCAGCCCCAACAGAGCCTCACGACTGCTAAAACAGCAAGAGAGCCAAACAGAATCCCAAGAGATACAAAGGTAGCCGAAATCCCCAAGACGACGCAAGAGGGCCCCGAGAGGGCCCTAGGACAGCTCCGAGATGCCCCTTGGACGGAAAGGAGCCCAAGGCGGCTCCAGAGGCCCCAAGACGGCCCAAGAGGGGCCCATGACCGCCGAAGAGAGCCCCAAGATCGCCCAAGAGGGTCCGAAAAGTCAGGAATACAGTCTCAAGAGTCTCTCCAGAAGGCCGAGAGCGGTCAAAGGCGTTCCCAAAATGCACCGCGGACGGCTGAGAACGGGCCTAAGACTGTTCAAGAAGGTACCGAGACAACCGACAATGGCCCCCAAGTGGTCTTCTGCTTCGTTTCTTCCTCGGATCCTTCTCCTCCTCCTCCTCCTCCTCCTCCTCCTCCTCCTCCTCATCCTCATCATCCTCATCATCATCATCATCATCATCATCATCATCATCATCATCATCATCATCATCATCATCATCATCATCATCATCATCATCATCATCATCATCATCATCATCATCATCATCCTCATCCTCATCATCATCAGCAGCAGATCATCATCATCATCATCACCACCACCACCATCATCATCATCATCATCATCATCATCATCATCTGCATCTGCATCAGCATCAGCATCAGCATCATCATCAGCATCATCATCATCAGCAGCATCAGCATCAGCATCAGCATCAGCATCAGCATCAGCATCAGCATCAGCATCAGCATCAGCATCATCATCATCATCATCATCATCATCATCATCCTACTCCTCGTCCTCCTCCTCCTCCTCCTCCTCCTCCTTCTACTCCTCGTCGTCTCCCAGGCAGGCCTCACGAGAGCACCAGCAGGCATGGAGAGTAAAGGTTTCACGTGTCACGACGTGGTGCCACACGGAGGAGGGCCCACATGTGATGGCCTGTTCGGGGGATGCTCGAGGCTTCGCAACTCAGACGAGGTGTCACATGTTGTGGGCGTCCGGCAATGCTCGAAACATTGCCATACAAAGAGAGTTTCACGTGTTCCTGCCTCCCGGCCGGTACTCGAAGAGACCTCTTCGTTGGGTCATTCAGCAACTCGGGAGGTAATCGCGTACGGTCTTCTGGGGGGCTCGATGAATAGCCCGTGTCACATGTTACGTCGTCCTGCTCCGCCTCCTCCTCCTCTTCTTCCTCCTCATCCGCCTCCTCCTCCTCCACCTCCCCCTCTTTCTCGTCATCAACATTATCATCTGCAGCAATATCACCATCATCATCCATCAGCCTCCCGCCCGCCTCATCCTCATCCTTCTCATCCTCCTCCTCCTCATCATCAGCAGCAGACTTATCATCATGATCGACATCCTCAGCATCATGAGCATCATCAGCATCAGCATCAGCATCAGCATCAGCATCATCAGCATCATTACCATCACCATCATCAGCATCATCAGCAGCAGCATCGTCATCAGCATCACCATAACAATCATCAGCAGCAGCAGCATCATCAGCATCATCATCATAACCATCATCAGCAGCAGCATCATCAGCATCATCACCGTCATCATCATCATCATCATCATCATCATCATCATCATCATCATCATCATCACCGTCATCGTGATCATCACCATGTCCTCGTCCTCACACTCATGCCCATAACGGCCTCGGTATCCTGAAATAGCTCCAAGACGGACAGGGTAGCATATGCTACGACCTTCTGGGCGTTGTTCCAAACGTCGCCCCACGGAGGATAGATCCAGAGAAAGGAAGGAAAACGGCGAGAAGGTGGGGCAGAAGGTCCGTGAAGAGAAGGGATTGCTAGGACTTGACGAGGCCGACGCCGAGGAGAGACACACTTGCGCGACGCTAAAGAACGTGTCACACAGCACGGCTCTCCCAAGCCTAGGGGCACGAGGTGGCACATGTTGCAGCGTTGCACCCCTCGAACAGTCACCACCCAGAGTGCTGAATTGTCACTGTGGCAGGACGCGCCGCAGGCACCTGGATACCTGATTCCCTGCAGCGTCTGTCCGTGCAAAACTTTCATTTGAAGTCCGTTTGACAACCCGCGGAAACTCATCTATCTGGACTCTGCGCAACCCGTCGGGGTCGTCTGCCCGGAAGATGAAACCACCAGGTTGCAAAACACTGGGCCACTTTCCAGTTACGTGAATGCGCATGCAGTACGTGTCCGCACACAACTCGCCAAACGTATGCGCAACTGCCTGAACGTGGAGCAGCGTGTTTTCAATGCTCTCCCACCTCGGGATCTGAATCAGAACATGCTCGCCAGTCTGCATCAAGTCAAACTGCTACCCATGAATGTTTTGCAAGCGGGGGTCACCTACTGCACTCGGGTCACCCACTGCACTCAGGGCACCGTTCGACGTCGCGAAACGTTCGTCAGCGCAGATTGTAACAGACAGTGGATAACCGTTGATCCACCCTGGCAGGGTTCAAAAATCAGCCAGGAGCATTGCCTCCAGACCCTGATCGACAGGAAGAGCGGAGAAAGAGAAGACAGGGATGTCGACGTACACCACGGAAATGCCGCCGACCTTCTTGGACTTGGCAAAGCCCGGATCTGTCAAGACCGTGTTGGGCGCAGCAAGAAGACTAGATCCCTGGATCGTGAAGGCGGCCTGGGCGTCCATAGTCCCCACCATGCTCGTCGCCTCGCTGAGCCTGGCAAGCAGCATGGACGAGCCACCCGGCGCCTTGGCGATGTTGCAGCCGACCACTGCTTCGGCCCTGCTCGCGTTGGCCCTGCTGCCGTCGGGAGCTGCAAGAGTATCTGGACGTCGTTCTGGATGATGGTACCGATGGCACGCGAACTGCTCGGCTGGCAGTCTGTCGAGCTGTGGCAAGTCCATCCGTAGCCTGCACCGAACAAGGCGGCCAAGAGGACGACCACAAGACCTCTGACACTCTTCATTGCCATTCAGGCACCGTCAGTAAAAATGTATGCGCTAGTGCTAGCAAGGGAGGGCAAGCAGGTTCGATGTCGGAACAACAAGTCAAGCTACCAAGCATGAGAGCCAGCACACCGTTATAGAGAGGACCGCTCCACGGTGGGCCTGGCCAGCAAGACAGAGAATTAGAGTTAGAGAGTCCAGGGCTCGCTACGGACTGGTCTCCTTTCGAAACAACCGAAACCCTCCAGAAACCCTCCGGGAAGAGTTCCAGGAGGATTTTCGGAGGGTTCGGGAGGGTTCTGGAAGGGTGTTCCTCTTTTGGGGTAACCAGTCCCTAACGAACCCCGGGCTTTCGAAGGGTAGAGTCCCCTGGCTTCGGATCCGACATTGGTGGCGAAGTCCGCCCTGCTTTGCTGTCGCGGCTTCCGCTAGGTATTTCTTCTGAAACATCCGCCGTGCGGTTCTGTGGCAGATATTCCCGCCGTACTTTCTCGCATCGTTTGGCGTGCCCTTCCGCCACAACTGCAACTCGGAAAATCCACGAACGCATGGTGGATCCGAGAGGCCCTTGACTCTCGAAAGGCACGGTGGCGCAGCGCCGCTCTGGCTCCCAAGTCACGGGCCCCCCTCCGATGCCGTACGTACGCCGCTGGCAACCATATACTCCTCCTCCTCCTCCTCCTCCTCCTCCTCCTCCTCCTCCTCCTCCTCCTCCTCGACCTCCTCCTCCTGCTCCTCCTCGACCTCCTCCTCATCCTCCTCCTCCTCATCCTCCTCCGCCTCCTCCTCCTCGAAGGAGCCTGGTGGAGCAGCAAAGGAGGTGGCTGCCCTGCTGTGCAAAAAGGACGGAGAATATCCGCTCGCAGATCCCAGCGCGCACGAACGCGTCACACCACGTCACTGGCAGCGATGAGCACGGCATTCACAAGGAGGCCCCACGGCCTTCTGGGCACGGGAGCTGTCCGACAGAGACATCGCGCCAGGGCGAGGGAAGCCAAGGGCGGCAAGTACTTCTTGCTGGGCCGACCGAAAGCATCGCACCTGCAGATGCTGACACGATTGGAGAAGCCATATCCGAGCCTTCTAGATAACTGGTTCCCCATTGCGCCAGTCACGAAGGTACTGGCATCTGAACTCCGAAGGGAACCACTGAGATCCTCCGACGAAGCTACCCGTTGGTCCCGAGCTTCAGCAGGACACTGGACGCTGCGATCCCCGACCTGTGTGACGAGGGCTGCCCACCGTCACCGTACGTAATCATGAGAAGATACACTGCCTCGTCCAGCGTGACCTCGGCGAACGGCTGAGGAGTGGCATAGCCTTTCAATCCGCTCCTGTTCCGAGTGGAGCCGCAAGCGTAGCCAAGCCTTCCGTCTGAAGTTCTGCAAGCCACATCAAGAGCTGCGAGCTGGCTTCCAGAGACGGCAGTTCTACCCTAGAACCAAAAGGCGCAGCATGGGGATGCTGATAATCTGGAACAGACAAGAAGAAGCGGCCCTGGCACTACCCAACGGTTGGAAGAAGTGGGTAGAAATATGAAGTAGGAAAGCGTTGGAAATGCATTGAATATCCATCCGCCCCCTGAAGACGACGAAAGAAGGGAAAACACTCGATCCTTGAGATGGGAAGGCGCCTGAAGTAGATTGGAATATGGGAGTCCTAGAATACCCACTTTCCACGACTGGTGGGCACTTCCAGCGGCATCCCTCGGATGAGCTGAGCCGACTGTGGTGCCGGGAGTGCAGCAGAGACAGCCTCCGCCCAGGGTGCCTCCGACTGCGCGCGACGCACCGCTCAGGCTGCAAGGGCGAGACGCAGGCCAAGAGACGGGGTGCCACGCCTACAAGAAGTGCAGCGTCGCTGACTAGGAAGCCAAGACGAGGACAAGTTCAGGTGAGGAGAAATCGAGAATCTCTGAGATGCCTTCCCGGGAGTCAGGTAATTATAGGCAGGGGGCTTCGTCGCGTGATGCGAAGTTCCCTCCCCGACCTCCTCCTCCTCCTCCTCCTCCTCCTCCTCCACCTCCTCCTACTACTACTACTGCTGCTGCTGCTGCTGCTACTGCTACTACTACTACTACTACTACTACTACTACTACTACTACTACTACTACTACTACGACTACTACTACTACTACTACTATACCTACTACTACTACTACTACTACTACTACTACTACTACTACTACTACTACTACTACGACTACTACTACTACTACTACTACT
>CAUYUJ010019049.1:6112-51112 GCA_963575745.1 Prorocentrum cordatum
GGGCATGTTGGGGGGGGGAGGGCTCGATTTTTTAGACGACGCCAAGGCTACAACAGTTTTCGTGCGCCCAGCGGTCGTCCATTCTGCTCTGCCGGGACTCTGGCCACATGCTGATCCGCCGCCGCCTCCTCCTCCTACGCCTCCTCCTCACCCCCCTCCTCCTCCTCCTCCTCCTCCTCCTCCTCCTCCTCCTGATTCTCCTCCTCCTCCTCCTCCTCCGCCTCACCCTCCTCCCCCTCCTTCTCCGCCTCCTCCTCCTCCTCCACCTCCACTTCCACCGAATTACTTCGACTCATCCTCCTCGTTTTCCTCCGTTTCCTCCTCCTCCTCTTCCTCCTCAGTGCGAAGACCAGTCACCGAGGGATGACGGGAGGAAGGCATTACTTATAGAGTTCCAGGTCTAGGCGGGGCGTTGTTAGTTTGCCAGATGTGGGAGGCAACAGCAAGGCATAGCACCCTGCACTTGCGGATGCGAGTGAGGGGGCGGGTGCGGTATGATTTGCAGGTGGGTTGCGGTTTGAGTCGCGGGTGGGTCGAGAGTGGTTCGCGCGGTGATTCGCGGAGTGGGTCGCGGGTAGGCCGCGATCGTGTCATGGGAAAGAGCGACGACAATCTGCAATAACAACACCAACAGCACCAGCAACGAGGACCACCAACGAAAGCGAATGACAGTTCAGCCCCCATTTTTTAATGGCATGCATGGTCCACCGCGCGAGCAACGCTCACACATGTACAGCACGATATCGGTTACAGGTAGACGCGGGCAGACTCGCATGTCAACGTGGCTACGCCCTCCTCATTCATGGGGGGGGGGGGGGCGGGGGCGGGGAACGGCAATTGCGCAGCCAGAGGGCGCTGATTTGAATCAGCACGCCAAGCGCGTATACATGGCACTGGAAACCGCGGCCCGCGTGCGACAGATGGCTGAGGGGGGGCGCGCGCCCCAGATGCGGCGTTCCGAGCGCAATGGTTTGATGGTTCGATGGTGCCGGTCTTGGGGCATATCCAGTGGTGTTGTGCAAATCGGCATCCGAGCGGTTTTTCGACAAGTCGGGCGACATGGAGATTTGCAGGGAAGCGGCCGCGCTCTGGGATGCAGGGGGTCTTCGAGCAAAGTGGACGCCGCAGTTGCGGCAGTGAGAGGGGAATGCATGGCGTGCCGCCTGAAATGGTCATTCAATGGCGCGAAGCGGCTGATACACGAGCACCAGAAGCACAGGCCGACCGACGAAGTCCTGGAAAGGCTCGGCGAGGTGGCGATGGGCCAAGAAGCAGGCGCCGAGGAGGGCGACGAGTGCCAGGGGAAGGTGGGGGGCGAGGGGGACGAGGAGGAAAAGGAGGACGAGGAAACTTCATGGGCGGAGGATATTGAAAAACACGGCGGTGCCGCAACTGCTGAGTCTGTGCCAAAACATGCCGTGCCCTCAGAGGAAACCCTGGTCGACGCCGCGACGGCCGAGCAGGTGGCAGTGGCGCAGGCCTTGACGGCGACAGTCCGCCCAGTTGGTGATATGCTGCGAATGGTGGGCATGGAGAAATTGGCAGAATTCAGACGCGCGGCACAGCAGAACCAACACAATCGTTTGCGTGAGTTGTTTCGGGAGGACGATCATCCCCTGCGAGCGTTGACTGTCCGGCGAGATCTCACGGCCGCGCAGGCAGAAAACGGCGGCGCGTGGCGAAGGAAACCAACGACAGGACCAGGGCACTTAGCGACCTTAGGTGGCATATTCAACATGCCGAGGTCATCTTGAAGGAAAAACGCCGCAGCTGCGGCGGAAGCAGCTGCGGCGGAAGCGGCGGTGGCTAACGAGCAGGCCCTTGCCCAATGGAACCCCCAGGAGTTCAAGGTCAAGGAAAACAGATCAGAAAATCATGATGGCAGCGCTAGACCGATTGTCGCGCGGAAAAGGCGTTCTCTCGGAGAGGGGCGGGTGGGCATGGTTTAAAACGCATTGGGGCGAACAAATGCGCAAGGAACACAAGGAATAATGACCATTTACGTTCAGTGCATGGGTACATGGACTCCCAGACGAGTCGGCCATGGGAAATTGTTCGGCGCTGTCCCAGTTCATGCATTCTGAAACAGTCAGGACACTAGTCGGGCAAATTCCGCCGGTGATCCCAGCGTCCGCCGCTGCAGGCCTCCGTCGCGGACCCGTTTGGGCGGGCGTTTTTTCGCGGTGGTCGAACAAACATTGGTGGGCGAGCAACGGGTGGGAGGGCTGGGAAGACATCGGGTGGACAACCAGCCAATGGGAAGGCTGGAGTTTGGGCGCGCACTGCGGATGGACGTAGTGAGAATGGTTGCAGCGTTGCCGCAGTTGCGGGCAGTGCTGCGTCGGCGCTGCGCGGCCAGCGTATGAACCTGCAAACATCATCACGTTGCTGGTGTCATCGTTTTTGCCGGTGCCACTTCTGTGTTGTCGTTGCCAAAGCACATATCGCAACTGTTCAGGGCAATGCCCAGGCACTGTTGTGAACACGCTCAAATCAGTGCTTGGGGTGTGCTGTGGAATTTCCCAACTTCTCCGTCATATGACCTTTTTTGGACGAGCGTGCGCCAGCGTATGATAGCCAATGGGAGAGCAATGCTCTAGAGTCGATCGACGTCGACGAAAATCGGTGCGCGTCGATCCGCAGGAGCCAGCAGGACGGCACTGTAGGATCCCACGTGTTGCCACCGAAGAAGGGGGAGCAGACTGAGGGGGGGAACCGCACTTCAACGAAAAATAGAAACTACCCCCAAAATGCCCCAAGAAGGTCAAACAGTATTCAAAAAATAGTCCCCTCACTATTTTTTTTTTTTGCATTTTTTGATTATTTCCGGGGTATGTTTTATTTTTCGTCGAAAATCCCCCTGTATGGGGGACAGGCCCGACTCAACACTAGCGTGCGCCAGCAATTGGTCATCGACGAGAAACGCCGGTTGAGCGTCGACTCGCCCCGCTGGGTGTCGCTCTGGCGTTTCAAAGCGTCGGCTGCCGCCGTTTAGCGTCGCCTAGCACCGACCCCCGAGAGTCAGCAAGACGGCATGGGATATTCCCGCGAGTTGCCACCGACGGAAAGAAAGCAAACGGAGGGGGGGGAGGTGCAGGAAAAGGTGCGCACCTCTACCCGAGTCACCCGAAGCGCAGCGTATATGGCCTCGGCCTTTCGGTGCTCCTTCCCAGGAAGTCCAAAACGTTGCGGCTATGCATATATATGTATATATATACACATACATACACAGACATGCATATGTATACATATCTTGCGCACAGGGAGGAACAACAGAGGAGAGCCGGATCGAGCCAAGACCCTGGGCAAGGGGAGCCGTTTAGCGTTTGCGCCCTGATGCCGCCAGCATGGCCTGGAATAGTTCAACCAGGTCTGCCGCAGCTGGTGTTTCTACGGGTGGCGGCAGCTCCTGTCAGGGGGCTGGGGCGGGGGGCGTCCCCCAGCGCATATCATTAAACCAGGTCCAGCTAAGCCCACCCCTGGCAACGCCTTGAAGGAAATGGGGCGAGGACGAGCACAATCCTTTCCAGACCTTTCCAGATCGCTTCCAAAGCGTTCAAGAACGCTCTGAGAAGGCAGCGGCGCCCGAGACACCCTTCACAGCCGCTGGATCTGACAGAATCTTGGTTTATCTTCACCCGATTTAATCCTCGTCCTGGCTTCGTCTTAAGCCAGGTTCCACGAAACCCAGCCCTGCCACCGCTCGAGGGTTAGAAAGACAACCATCGGGTTGGGAGGATGGGTTTGGGAGACATGATCGTATCATCCACATTGCCGCGTATGTCGAAGGTGTTTACTCCATAGTCGCACGCTGCATCTTCCTCCGAGCACGACAATCGTCTTTCTTAGAGAGCAGTTCCAGGCCGTCCAGGGGCGCTCTGAGAGAGTTCCGGCACGCTCTGAGAAGGCATCGGCGCCCGAGACATCTTCCAGAGCCGCCCGGTCTCAGAGATTCTCGATTTATCTTCGCCCGATTTGATTCTCGTCCTGCGGCCACGCGCAGCAAGGGGGTAAGGGGAGGGGGGAAGGCTTCTCAGAAGCACCCCTGTTTCCCAGAAGGCGCGGGCCTCACTTATAGATGCAGGACTGCCGCCTTCTGAGAAGCAGCCAGCCTCCTTGTAAGGCACCTTTTCCCCCTCCCCCTACCCCCTTCTGCCCGCCGCCAGCGAGGATGATAAGGATGAGGATGATAAAGAGGATGATGATGATGCTGATGATGATGACGATGATGATGCTGATGATGATGATGATGATGATGATAATGATGATAATGGCGAGGGCGGTGGTGGTGGTGGTGATGGTGATGGTGGTGGTGGTGGTGATGATTGTGATGATGTTGCTGATGAAGAAGAAGATGATGATGATGATGTTGATGATGATGATGATGAGTATGATTATGATTCTGATTACGAGGAGGCGGAGGAGGAGGAGGTTGGAGGAGGAGACGGAACACGAGTAGGAGGAGGATGAGGAGGAGAAGGATTCGTCTGGAGGAGCAGGCGGGAGGAGGAGCAGCAGGAGGAGAAGGACCAGTGTACACCCAACATCAAAGATGCTGGAATAAACCCTCCCTCCAAGCTCTCTCTTCATAGGCCCCCACAAGGGTTGATTTTCATTCAGGGAACTGCCTCGTTGGAAGACAACCGTTTGAAGACCCTGACCTACGCCAAAACATCGTTCTCAAAATTCCAACGCCACAGATCAACCTGACTATTGCGTCTTGACGATCTTGAACCGTGCCAGAGAGACATTCTTGGGCTTTCAACACTGCGAATCAACATAACTGTTGCGCCCTCATAATCATTAATCCTTCCAACACACCATTTCTGTTACGCTGATCATGGGAATCCGTGACACTCTGGCAAAGTAAAAGATAACCCTCAATTCGCGAAATTCTTGTAATTTTGAAACGAATGTGCGTGGCGCTAAGGCGAAAGGCACATGTTGATAAGGCACCGCCCTCAATCCGTGAAACTTTTGCAATGTTTAAATCGAATGTGCGCGGCGCCACGGCGAGAGGCACATTTTGAAGACGACTCACCCTCCATCTGTGAAACTCTTGTCAATGCTTAAGCTTCAGGATCACAAATGGTGAGGACGTCTCAGGCGAAACGCCCGGACCGCCATAAAAGTTTGCCTCGAGGTGCGATTGGGGGGAATGATAAGTTATTAATAAGGAGAAAGAGTGGAGGAGGAGGAATTGGAGGAGGAGGAGGAATAGCAGGAGGAGGAGGAAGTGGAGGAATACGAGGAGGAATGGGAGGAGGAGGAGGAGGAGGAGGAGGAGGACCAGGAGGAGGACCAGGAGGAGGACCAGGAGAGGACCAGGAGGAGGACCAGGAGGACCAGGAGGAGGAGGAGGAGGAGGAGGAGGAGGAGGAGGAGGAGGAGGAGGAGGTAGGAGGAGGATTGTCTTGAGGAGCAGGAGGACCCCCCACCCCCACCCCCCACCCGGCGAGGGGGGCGGCCGCGGCCCTGCAGCGCCCAGTCGGCCGTGCGGCAGCACGAGCCCATCGCCGAGGACGGGCCACAGGCGGGCGGGCTGGGCGGGCTGCCGCACGGGGGGCGCCATTTCGGGGCGAGGGGGGGAGGCGGAGGAGGACGAGGAGGAAGAGGTGGAGGAGGAGGAGGAGGAGGAGGAGGAGGAGGAGGAGGAAGAGGTGGAGGAGGAGGAGGAGGAGGAGGAGGAGGAGGAGGAGGAGGAGGAGGAGGAGAAGGAGGAGGAGGGGGAGGAGGCGGAGGTTGGGGGAGGAGGAGGAGGAGAGGAGGAGGAGGAGGAGGAGGAGGAGGAGGGGAGGAGGAGGAGCAGGAGGAGGAGGAGGAGGAGAAGGAGGAGGAGGAGGAGGAGAGGGAGGAGGAGGAGAGGGAGGAGGAGGAGGAGGAGGAGGAGGAGGAGGAGGAGGAGAAGATGAGGACGGAGGATGGGGAGAGGGAGGAGCAGGATGAAGGCCCCCCTCTCCCCTCGCATCCTGCGACTCTAGGCCTCCCAGATTTGGTCCCAGCAGATGGGGTCGGAAGATCCCGCCGCATCGCCGATGCACCGGCGATGCGGTTCAATGCGGAGCTCAATTTGCTTCAAGCCGACGTCTCGGATGCATCGCCGATGCATCGCTGATGCATCGCTGGTGCATCGCCGGTGCATCGGCGATGCGGCTCGATGCGGAGCTCGATTTTCTCCACGCGGGCGTCGCTGATGCATCGCCGATGTCGCCGGCGCATCGCCAGTACATATGCGGTGCATCGCCGATGCATCGCCGATGTATCCGCGATGCGGCGCGATCTTCCGACCCCATCTACTCCGACTCCATCTAGGAGGCATCTATGGGGGGGACGCAAATCGGGGAAACGTGAGACTCAAGTACGGTCGGACCGAGGTATTGGCAACCTCCCAAATGGTACCCTTGCATCCTTGCCTCCTCGGCCCATCATTGGCCACTGTCGTTGGCCGCGCCCCGCTCGAAAAGCTTCCAAAGGGGCGTCCAAGGCGCTTGCATCCTTATCGCGCATCCTTGCCTCCTCGGGTCGACTGTAGGTCCGACTGTACGCCGGAACTCGGGCCCGCCGACGCTTTTGAATGCGTTTCGACGGCAGGCCGAGGAGGGGCAGACGCCCCAGGGCCCTCGTCCGAAGAGGGCCCATCGAGGCCCCAAGGGCTGCACGACCCAGCATCACAGGACGGCTGGGAATTATGCTCCTGAGATGTTTGAAGGATTTGGGCGTCCTCGCCTTTTCGGGTTTCCGATTCTCGAAGACGGCCCAGGAGGCCCCCAAGACCAACACAAAAAGGCCCAAGAGGCCTCCAAGAGGGCCCCAAGACGGCCTAAGAGCGCCTCAAGACGGCCCAAGAGGCGCCCAAGACGACCCAAGAGGGTCCCAAGATGGGCCCAAAAGGGTCCCGAGAGAGGGAACCGAAAATCCGAGCCTTCAGCCCCAAGAGGTTCCCCAGGAGGCCCCAAGAGACGCCCAGGAGGCCCCGAGAAGCCTCCACGAGGCCCCCAAGAGGCCCCAAGAGGCGCAAAAGAGGCCCCAGGAGGCCCCGAAATGGCCCCCAGTAGGCTTCCAAACTGCCTCTAAGATGCCCCCGAGAGGCCTCCCACGAAATCCTAACGAACCTCTCAAGGTGGCCCACTAGGCTTCGGGAGGGGAACAACAACACAGACACGATTAATCGTCGATTCCCAGGAGCGTGTGGGAAGATATAGCAAGTGGGGGGGGGAAGACGAAAACCCAGAAAACACATGACAATTGGGGGGATCCGGGGGGGGGGTTATTTATTTGTGTGTGTGTGATTGTGTGTGTGTGTGTGTCCCTGGGCCCCTTCAAGGCTTAAGAAGCCGCGTCCAGGAGACGCTCGGAGAGGCCTTCAGTGAGGCCCTCAGAGGTGAGAAACGCTGAACTACGGAAGGGACAACGATGTTCTCGTGGGGTGTTCGCAGCGGGAGCTCGCGTCAAGCTTTCAGACTGGGTCTCGTCATTTTCAGGATCGCTCCGTCAGGCCAGCCCGAGTCCCCCGCACCCGAGTCTTACGCCTCCCCGATCAGAGGAGGAAGAGGTGCCCGTACCGCTGCCCTCGCCCCGTTTTGGCGTTTCGGGCCTCCTCCTCCTCCTCCTCCTCCTCCTCCTCCTCCTCCTCCTCCCGGGAGGCGCCCGCCGGCGCCGCCCAGCCGGCCGCGCGGCAGGGCCAGCCCCTCGCCGAGGAGCGGCCGGCAGGGCGGGCGGGCGGGCTGCCGCGCGGGCCGCGTCGACCAGATGCAAGAGCGACCGTTCGCCGGAGTGACCTTTGGCGCGGGCTCGTCGGGGTCCCCCCCGATCGCTGAGCGTCAGAGCCCCACATCATCAGGGGTACTCCAGATTTCGTAATAAAGAGAGGGGGGTCTCATTTCGGGGGGGTCTCTTCCAGGCTATCTTGGAGGGCCTGGGGGGGTCTGGGGACGATGTTTTGGAGGGTTCTCCCACGGGGGGGGGTCTGAAATGGCTTGTCTCGGAGGGTCCAGACCCCCTGCCTTCTGTTACGAAATCTGGAGTAACTCGGGTCAGGGTTACCTCGGGTTCGTTTCTCGGGAATCCGAACCCGAGTTACCCCGGACCCGAGTTACCCCGGATAACTCGGGCGTCCAGAGCCCCACATCATCAGGGGTAACTCGGGTCAGGGCTGACTCGGGATCCTTTTTTCGGGGATCCAAGCCCGAGTCACCCCGCACCCGAGTTGCCCCGGATGACTCGGGCGCCCAAGAGCGCGACGCGATGGCGGCTGGTTTCTTCTCTGGATTTGGCCAGCTTGCGCCCCCTTCGCCCGCGCACCTCTAGGCCTCCTAGATAGGGTCGGAGTGGATGGGGTCGGAGGATTGCGCCGCATCGCCGATACATCGGCGATGCATCGGCGATGCGGCTCGATGTGGGGCCCGTCTTTCTACACGCCAACGTCGCCGATGCATCGCTGACGTCGCCAGTGCATGGCCGATGCATCGCTGATGCATCGTCGATGTATCGGCGATACGGTGAGATCCTCCGACCCCATCTACTCGGACCCCATCCAGGAGGCTTCTAGCACCATAGGTCACTCTGGCCTAGGGTCATTCTTGCGTGTAGCCGAGGGTCGACTAGACGTAAGAGCGACCTTTCGCCGGAGTGACCTTTGGTGCGGGCACAGATGGGTCCACAGATGGCTGGAAGCGAAGCAGCAGCTTCGGATGCAACTCCTGAGAGGTCAAATTCTGTTTTCGCCCTGGTCCGAAATCCGGCTCAATCCCGCTTGATCCCGCTCAATCCGGCTTCATCCCGCTGAATGCCGCTCAATCCTGCTTAATTCTGCTTGGTCCGAGGCCCACTCCGGCGTAACAGCTCCCAAATGGGGCTTAATCCTCCTTAGTAGTTCCGACGAAAACCTCCCAGTAGTTGCCTCCTAACAGATGGTCCCCAGATGGCTGAAAACGAAGCAGCAGCAGCAGCAGCAGCAGCAGCAGCAGCAGCAGCAGCTTGCGCGCCCAGGTTTGGTACCCCCGCGGCCCCCAAAAAGTCGCGCTCCAAAGGTCACTCTTACTCAGGGTCACTCTTGCGTATAGCCGCGCGGGGCCCCCTTGGGGAGGGGGGCCCCGCCGGAGATGCTCTCGCAGTGCCTCACAGTCAAGGCTGAAATTGGGCGCGTTCCTCTGCAGGAGGGATATTCAAAAACAATCAAAAAATAGTTAGGGGACGTTTTGACAATGTTGGAGCATTGTCTCCTTATTTGTTCTTTTTCGTCGACAATCCGCCTGTAGGAGGACATGCCCGCACTAAGTCATGGCCCCCGCTGAAGACTTCCTCGCAGCCAGGCGTCGGGGGCCCAAAAGTGAGCGGCCCGCTCGGATTCATAACATCATCTGCGGGCCCCCATCTGGAGGGGGCTCCCGCCTGAGACGCTCCCGCACTTCGCTCACATATGAGGCCCCCCGCCTGAGACATCCTCAAGATTCAAGCGAAGAGGGCCCACAAGTGATGACACTTACATGTTTCGGATTAGCCGTCTGGGTTACTGACATGATTTGCTCGTCCCATAGGGATGGAGCTCCCGCCTCACAATTCACGCAGCCTGACACTTCCTCAAAAACTAGGCCGGAGGGCACAAACGCGACTTACAAGTTACCGATGACCCTGTGGGATTAATAACATGAGCGGGGGGCCCCATAGAGAGGGGGCTCGTTCATGCGACATCCTCGCAATTCACTGACAGACATGGCCCTCGCCTGAGAATTCCTTAAGATTCAAGCCTCGGGGACCCAACAGTGATGACAGTTACATAATTCCGGCTCGCTCGGATTAGCTGCATGAGCTCTGGGCCCCATAAGGGATGGGGTTCCCGCCTGAGATCGCCAGACATTCACGCACAGACAAGGTTCCCGCTCGAGACTTCCTTGAGATTCCAGTCTCGAGGTCCAGCATTGACGACGGTTACACGGTTCGAGTGGCCCGCTCGGTTTTACATCATTGTCTTCGGGCCCCATTGGAAGAAGGCTCCCGCTAGAGATTTCAAAGCACTTCACTCACCGACAAGCCCCCGCCTGAGATGTCCTCAAGATTCAAGCCTAAGGTGCGCAAGAGTGACGACAGTTGCAAGGTTTAAGTGGCCCTCTCGGATTAGTAAAATTAGCTGCTGGCCCCTTAGGGAAAGCGGCTTCAGCCTGAGATGTCCCCGCAATTCACTCAAACACCAGGCTACCGCTCTAAACCTCCTCCGGATGAGGGTCTTAATGTGTGAGTGGTTGAGTGGGTGTATGAATGTGTGTGCGATGGTGATGGTACCAATGGTATGATGCGATATTGTTGGCGACGACGACGACGACGACGACGACGACGACGACGATGATGATGATGATGATGATGATGATGATGATGATGATGATGATGATGATGATGCTAATGATGACGATGGTGATGATGATGACCAGGAGGATGATGATGCCGTTAATGATGATAATGATGATGTTGCTGATGATGTTTATGTGAATGTTAATGATGATGGCGATGGCGACGGAGATTATGATGATGGTGATGATGCTGCTGCTGATGATGATAATGATGTTGCTGCTGCTGATGGTGATGATGATAATGATGATGATGATAATGATGATGATGATGCTGATGATGATGATGATGATGACGGTGATGATGATGGCGCTGATGATGATGATGATGCTGCTGATATTGATACTGCTGATGATGCTGCTGTTGCTGCTGATGATGATGATGATGATGATGATGATGATGGCTGTGATGACGTCGGATGCTCTTGTTCCTTCGCGCGTGTGTCCAGAGTAAACGAACCCCACGTAGGATGTGGATAACTAACGCAAATGGGCCCTGGGAGGGGTCCGGGAATCGATGTTTTGAGTGGATTCGGGGCTTAAGAGAAGGGGGTCAATGCAAACGGGGGTCAGCCAGGGCACCGGATCCTGCAGGATCCTGCGAAGACCCCTTCTGGCTGACCCGGGTTAGCGAGCCGCTCGTGGCCGCGAGGCGGCCGCGCATATTGGCCGACCTGGGTTTGAGAAGACCTGCGTTGCAGTTTTTTTTCCTGCATTGCATTTTTGTGGTTTCCTGCTGACCCGGGTCTGTATTGACCCGGGTCAGAAGATCCCCGATGGATTTGTCTTCATCCCCCCACCCTCTCCTGACTGATTTTGCCAATCCCAAGGGAGGGTGATGACATGACCAGGGGGAGGAGGAGGAGGAGGGGGAGGAGGAGGAGGAGGAGGAGGAGGAGGAGGAGGAGGAGGAGGAGGAGGAGGGGCTATGCAATCTCCTAGGATCTCACGGGCCCCTCGCCTTTTTTCGGTGTGAGCCCTCGGCCACCCCCCTCGTCCGCGCGGAGGGGCGGGGCAGGTGCGGGTTGGCCCATCCGTCGCTTGGTGCCCGCACGCATGCGTCTCGTCGTGGCCTCCCGCGGGCGCCCCGTGGGTGCCTTGTGCGCTGGACGGCCGCACATCTTGCACCACATGTCATTGCCTCGCCTTTCAGGAGAAGCCGGGCCCCCACCCCCCTCCCAAGCCTGGGCTTCACGGGGCCCGCACGGACACTGCAAACTACCGACGATTCTGCGTCGTCGTTCGTTCTCTTCATGAGTTCACACCTGTCCAGCCCAGCCGGTATCGCCCCCCCTCCTCATCTGTGTCATATGATGTTCTTCGCGCACACCCATTGATCCCAACATATCCGCACTCAACCCCAAGGCTGCACAACGTCAACACGCGCACGCACATGTCAAAAGTTTGCCAGCACACCAGTTCTGCAAGCATGCCATCATACATACAGTGCCGTTTTTAATACATGGTCCGCGTGCGGATCATGTATCAAAAGTACAGGACATTAGTATTAAATCAACGATGGGTGCATGCATAAAATGATTCATAGGTTAATCATGTATTAGAAGTCCTATCTTAAAATATCATATGTTTTTGAACACCTGCCTTGTACAAGGGCACAGCTGCCCGCACACATGTGCGGACATCCCCAGATGTCAATCCGACTGCAGCACTCTCGCCTTGCTCGCGCACTGCGTGGTGCATCCGCGTGGCTCCAGCCTGCGCCCCGCGTGCGAACCCGTGGCAAATAACACCGTGCGGGCCACGCGCGCGCGTGCCGCCACGCGCGCGCTTCGAAATCCGCTCAGGATGGGGGCCTTCAAAGGCACATGTAGTGCCGAGTGCTGGACAACAAGCAATCTGCCAGATTCCTCGCATGTGTTGCGCGCGCACGTACTCGAGCCAGCGCCGCGATCACCATCCACTACCGACACATGGACATCTTCATCGCCATCGTCGTCACCAGCATCGGCGCCGTCATGGGCCTTGCCGTTGCCATGGTCATATCGCCACCACCGTCGCTACTATCATCATCGTTGCCGCCGTTGTCGACGTCATCATGGTACCGCGCCCTCCCGAGTCACGGACCCACATTGAAGCGCCTCTGACGCGGTTTTGAGATGTGTTTGGAAGTTGCCATCGGTAAGCGGCACTGCTTTGCGCGCGAGCTTGCCTGCGCTAGCTCAGCCGCAGGGATACGCCAGCGAGCGGCAAGGAACCACCGCAATCGATGCCGCATTGGCTGTGCAAGACAAGATGCGGGTGGGCATTTGGATGACTTGAGAGGACTGCGCGGCCAGTGGGGCTGACACCTGTTATCAGTGAACATTGGTCAATACTCGGATGCCGATTTTACCCGAAAGTTCGCGCCACGTGGCATTTAAAACGTAGGGTGCACCGCGCAGCTTATTCCGCACAGCGTCCAGCACAAAGCTTGCACCACGCAGTGTGCAGCGCATTCCTAACACCGCGTAGCCCACACTGCAAACCGTGCACCACGCAGCGTCCACCACAGTTCTCGCACCACGTGCACTCGCACTCCCCGGGTGCGTGGCTGAAGGAGGCTTCCGCGGCGTTGGTTGTTGCCTTTTTAGTGGTTTTCCGGTGTTGTTGAATTTTCATCTTTGGGGAACAATTGCGGTCTCTGCTTTATCTTTCTTCGTTTCCTCACATGTTTTCCAAAATCGTGGCGGCCTGTGAGTGGAGCTGCAGCAGCAGCAGCAGGGAGCAGCAGCAACAGGTGCTGCTGGCAGCGGCAGGAGCAGCAACGTCAGATCTGCAGTATGGAGCGCGCTGCTCATGAGGATGATGAGGATTAAGTTGCTGGTGTTGTTGGTGCTGCGGCTAAAGCTGATGCTGGGGATGATGCGATGCTGATGATGCTGATGCTGGCGACGACGACGATGATGTTGATGTTGAAGGCGATGCTAAAGATCCTTATCACGATCATGGTCGTGATCATGTTCACAATTGTGATGTCTGCAATGGTGGTGGTACTGATGATGATGAGGGTTAGGACGCCGACGATACTGAGAAGGTTGAGGAGGATGTCGATTATGGTACTGATGCTTGGTGATGCTGTTCATAATGTGGAGGAGGAGGGGGAGGAGAACGAGGAGGAGGAGGAGCAGGAGGAGGAGGGCGGCAGTCACGACGATGGTGCTGGGGAGAGAGAGTGTGAGTGTTGGGAAGAGGGAGGAGATGAGTCAGGAGACGCACGGCGCTGCAGAGAGACAACGAGGACCCAACAACACGGGATGCTTCACAGGGACGCGGTCTGGCCCGAAGCAGCTCACCCAAGAGGGCCAGAGTACGAGAAGGCACGGAGGGAGGCGGCGGGAGCGGAGGGAGGTACAGGGAGCCTTGCAGCCCGAGAGCCTCTCGGAGGAGTCCCATCCCCGCCAGGATCTGGTCCTGAGAGGCGCACCCGGTAGAGGCATGGAGACTGGGCTCCTCCCCCTCCCTCCTCCTCCTCCTCCTCCTCCTCCTCCTCCTCCTCCTCCTCGCTCCTCCTCCTCCTCCTCTCCTCTCCTCCTCCTCCTCCTTCCTCTCTCCTCTCCTCCTCCTCCTCCTCCTCCTCCTCCTCCTCCTCCTCCTCCTCCTCCTCCTCCTACGCGGTGGGGGGGGGGTCGGGAGCGTTTGGTCAGCGCGTCGCGCCGCTGGTGCTGGCCCACCACGCTTCGTCGCGACGCGCTGACCACGTCCCAGCCCCCCATGCTCGGATGCAACTCCTGGGAGGTCAAATCCTGATTTTGCCCTGGCCCGAAATCCGGCTGAATCCCGCTGAATCCCGCTGAATCCGGCTCGATGCAAGGCCCACTTTTGCGCAACAGCTCCCGAACGGGGCTTAATTCTCCCCTAGTCTTCCCGACGAAAGCCTCCCAGCAGTTGCCTCCGAGCCACGTCCCAGCCCCCATGCGTCAAGAGGCCTCGAGCGGGCCCCAGCCTCCCGCCCCCGCGGAGCGGAGCGACACGCTGCGCGCTCGCGGGGCAGGGCGTGTCGCCGGGGCCGCCACCGCGCGAGATGTTGCTGGCAGAGGTGCCTGGCCGTAGGGCCGTGGAAGTCGATTAGTGTCGAGGGAACGCGAGACCCGAGTAAGCCGGAACTCGGGTTTGCCGACGTTTTTTTGACGAGCGCGTCCTGGATTATGACGGTCCAGTTTTCGTGGGATGTCTGCAGCGGGAGCTCGCGTCAAATTTCAGATTGGGCCTCGTCATTTTTATGATGGCCCCGTCGGGCCAACCCGAGTCCCCCGTACCCGAGTCTTCTGTCTCCCCGATAGTGGAGGGGAGGCATGCTGCCACATGATTTCCAGGTGCCTAGACATGATTCCGACATGTTGTAAACGTGTAAGCAAACATGGTGGAAGCATGTTTAGAATATGTTCTACAAATGTTAGACACATGTTTACTTCAATGATAGGGCTGTTAGAGTGTCCATTGTCCTGGCATCCACAACCGTAGGGGAGGGCGGAACACCTCGCAATGGTTGGCCCATGGTCAACTTTGCCATTTTGATTCGCGTTGTCGCGTCTATGCCGTGATGCTCGGGCTGTCAGCGTGGTGGAGTTATTTGCTAACGTATCACGGCTTGCCATTGCACTGATCGGCTACTCGAGACTGTTGCGGATGGTGAACCTGGCACGAGTGATGTATTGTGTGTTAGAGCGTTTGTTGCCATGTTCTTGTGCCACCGCTGTGCTATTGACTTGGCCAGGATGCGTGTCGAAGCCCCTTGCCTTTTGATTCGCACCCCTGATCTCCGTCTGAGGACGCTCTATCGGGCCGTCGAGACATGCGCAAGACGGTCCATCAGGACGTTCTTACGGGGGATTGGGGCGTTCTTGCATTGTCAGCGCATGCGGATGAGGATGAGCACGGTGTGACGACCCAATAATAAACATGTTCATAAACACATCTTGTCGGAGATCGGCGCAGATTTCTTGGGTCTGAGCTTGGGCCAAAGTAATCAACAAATAGTCCGGGGACGATTTGTTTGTATGCTTGAGTTTTTTGTTTCTGAATTTTCCGTGTAGTTTGATGCGTTCGCTCCGAATCCGCTTGTCTGGGGACATGCCCGACCTAATATTGCAGACTCGAGCCTCTAGATGGGGTCTTTCGAGGCTTATAACTCAATACTTACCAGGCAGCACTTGGCATCCCAGCGCGCCCCCCCATGACAAGGGGAGGGGGAGAAGCGACACCAACACCACCAGGGGGGGCACCTCCAGCGAGGAGGTCCACGATGCCTCCCCGAGCTGGAGGCGGGGGATGTCTCGAGCGAGAGGGGGGACCACACCACCAGGGAGACCCCCCTTGCCCCCGCGCATCTCCTCGCCCTGTTGGTGTGGGTGTCGCCCTTCCTTGTTCCTACATGACAAGGGGGGGACGGCGGCGGACAACTACCTACATGGAACGGTGTTGTGCGGGCCTGTCCGCAGCGCAACGTGTGCGTGCGTGCGTGTGTGTGTGTGTGTGTGTGTGTTGTGTGTGTGTTGTGTGTTGTGTGTGCTGTGTGTGTGTGTGCTGTGTGTGCTGTGTGTTGTGTGTGATTCCTACTCGCATAGCGTTTCCGAGGACAAGTGCCTGTTGTCGTTTGTGCAGCCAGCGACGTTGCCGTTCGAAACGGCAGTACAGGGATATGATGTGATGTCTATATAGCCCTGGATCATGCAAATCGCATGTGCAAGACGAGGGCCATCTTTGGAATCCGTCTGACGTACCTCTTTGAATATATGCGGGTACACACGTATGCTTGTCGTCGTTAGGTGGTTTGTGGTGTCATGGCCTTGCCGAGCCCACTGGCATCGGTTGGGTTGTTGGCGCCCCAGTGTTCCCGCAGTGTGCATCTCATCCGAAGCAGGCGCGTTCACAGCCAGGGAGCCAGGGCCATCCTGGTCCTCAGGACTAGGAGGGCGCATCAACCATGCCATGGCCAAGGTTGCCCGTAACGTTTCGTGGTCACAAGCCGTCGTCACGGAAGCGCCCAGAACATCCGCAGGCCCAAGGGAGAGGAACGAAGGCGAATTGTTGTCGGGGAGCGCGCGCGTTGAACAAGCGAAGTTGTGGCAGTGTTTTTTGTTGGCCAGACATGGTTGGAACGCCACGTCGACGATGGATGTGTATGGAGAAATGGAGAAGGGCGAAAAGGTGGAGGAGGGAGATGAGGCGGAGGAGGAGGAGGAGGAGGAGGAGGAGGAGGAGGAGGAGGAGGAGGAGGAGGAGGAGGAGGAGGAGGAGGAGGAGAGGGGAGGAAAAACAATATAAGGAGGAGGAGGAGGAGGGGATGGGGGGGGAGAAAGGGAGGAAAGGAGGAGGAGGAGGAGGAGGAGGAGGAGGAGGAGGAGGAGGAGGAGGAGGAGGAGGAGGAGGGGGAGGAGGGAGGAGGAGGAGGAGGAGGAGGAGGAGGAGGAGAGGAGGAGGAGGAGGAGGAGGGGGAGGAGAGGAGGAGGGGAGGAGGAGGAGGAGGAGGAGGAGGAGGAGGACGAGGAGGAGGAGGAGGAGGAGGCGGGGAGGAGGAGAGAGCAGGAGGAGGAGGAGGAGAAGGAGGAGGAGGAGGAAAAGCAGGAGGAGGAGGAGGAGGAGGAGGAGGAGGAGGAGGGGGAGCGGGTGGAGCAGGTGGAGCAGGAGGAGGAGGAGGAGGAGGAGGAGGAGGAGGAGGAGGAGGAGGGAGCGGGTGGAGCAGGTGGAGCAGGAGGAGGGAGAGGAGGAGGAGGAGGAGGAGGAGGAGGAGGAGGAGGAGGAGGAGGAGGAGGAGGAGGAGGTGGCCTGGCATGCCTCTCCCTCAGCGGCGCACGGCGCACGACGATCCGCGAGGAGATCGAGGTCCACAAGGAGCACCTGCGGCTGCTCCACGACCACGTGGCGGCGCTGAAGGCGGAGGTATCCGAGGCGACCTCTGTCCGCGACCTCTGTCCGCGCAGGGGAGGAAGAAAGTTACCGCCGCTACCTCTGCCCCGCCCTCGTCTCCGCTGTCCTTGTGCCTCGCCTCGGGGGAGGCCCTCGGCACCGCCCTTTGGCGCTCGAGAGGGGCGAGCCTCGTCGGAGGAGGGTCAAGAATGTACCGATGTCGCTGTCCTTCCTCGTTGTCGCCGTGCTGGGCCTCGTGGGAGGCCCTCGTCGCCTCCGCTGGATGCGCTGCGAAATTCTGGTCAGAAGGCACCCTGGGAGAGGTCCAGGAAGTAGCCGTATGGGTACCGTTTGATCTCCCCAGATCGGGTGCTGCCAATCGGGCACCTGGCCCACATCCGCTGCGCGTTGGAGTTGTGGGGCCCCTTCCCCAGAGACAGAGGCGCAGTGGATATGGAGGTTCACCTGGCCCCTCCCTCGATTTTGATCGGATTCCCACTGCCTCGACCTCTTGGCGCTCCTTCCCAGAAAGTCCAAGACGCAGTGGATATGGGTGTGTGTATATATATTATAGGTGTGTGTGTATAGATGTATCTTGCTCGGCTCCTCCCTCCTGCCTCCGGTCGCAACTGCGTTGTCGATTCCTCCGAGCGCGTCACTGTCATTTTTCTTGCCCTCGTCCTGGTCCGCATCCTATGCCCAGTCCCCCTCCTCCAAAGGAGGAACAGGTACCCAGGCCGCTACCCAAGGGTACCCTCATGTCTTGTGCCTTGCGACCCATGCCTCCTGCATTTCTGTGGCAACGTGGCCCTCGGGAGGGTCTCGTGTCCTCTCGCGTGTCCTCTCCAATCAAGTCCCGGCTGTAACCGAGGGGGTGGGGCTGGGTTGGACGCCCCCCTCTTGGCCGCCCCCGAGGTTCCAACGGCCACTGCGTGGGCCTCCTGGTGGTGCCAACAGGGGCCTCCGCGGGGCCGCGGGAGGGCCTCTTTGCGCCGGTGCGCGGGCGGCGCGGGCGCGGGCGCGGGGGCTCAGGGTCGCGCTCGCGGCGGTGCGTCGCGGTTCGGGGCAGTGAGGAGGAGCACCCCCCGCCTCCTCTTCCTCCTCCTCCTCCTCCTCCGCCGCCTCCGCCTCCTCCTCCTCCTCCTCCTCCTCCTCCTCCTCAGTCTCCTCTTCTGAGTGAGGCCAGAGAGGGAGGAGCGAGGCCTGGCATCGCTCGGGCGTGTGCTCTCCTTGCTTTCTCGGCGAGGACCATCCAGGACCGTCCCGGGGCGAAGCAGAGACCACGCACGACGCCGAACCACGCACGGATGGGGTCCGACGGCAAGGTGGGTCTTTTTTTGTATTCATGATTTTGCCGATCGGCGCGGGCCCTCGCACCCCCCCTCCCCCCCCCACTATGGAGTAGATCTTGGCTGTTTCTGACACCTGTTTCGAGCAGGTGGAGTCCCTACCCCATAGGGCGCACGGTTCCAAGCAGTCGCGCCAAGCGGAGATCCAGAGCCAGACCCCCCCCTCCCCTCCCCCCGCTCCCTCCCAATGTCGGAACGCCGAATAAAACAACGCTCTCCAGGAAGGGGGGGCCCAGGGAGCCGTGATTCCGCTGGGCTGTGACTGCGGGATGGGCCCTCGGACTCCGGAGGCATCCCGTGCGCCGCGCGCACGCCGAGTGGAGGCGGAGAGGCGGAGGAGGCGAGGATTTAGGTGACCCAAGATGGGGTCCAGCTGAAAGGGGTTGGTGGAATGGATCTGGGGCAATTATATTGCAATTGCATTGCGCCGGAACATTGCGTTGCATTGTATTGCAAGTAGTGCTCTGCTCTCGAAAGTCCAGCAATACACTTGCGCCCTGGAGTGTATCAATTGCGCGCCCCAAATGTATTGCAACCCCACAAATCTATTGCACCGAACCTATTGCACCACCCCCTTGTCGCTGGACTCCTGTTGGTTGGGTCAAACCCGGAGGAGGAGGAGGCAAGCCGGATGTGCCCGCGCCGTCTCTAACATCCGACCTTTCCCTTCCGGCTCTGCCCACTACGCTGTGTTGTCGCTACAAATCCCCAGGCACTCTCGGACAATGCAAAAACATGACGGGCGGTTTTCCCAAGTTTTCGGCCTCTGGAGGCCCTCACCGGCCCTTGTGACCGTCGAGGACGACTCAGGATGACAAACCGGTCCTGGGGAATGGTCGAGTTCTCCAGGGTCGACGTACGTTATGAAACAATCATGACGTCGGGGGTCAGGGTACGCTGCGTTTTCTCTACAAACCCGCCGGTGCGCGTCCTGGCGCACCTGGAATTCCAAGGCACCCAGCGTGTCGTGCGCAATCGGGCAGCGGGAGCCGCGTAGACTGGAAGAGGAGCTGGCGTAAGGATTAGCAGGAGGAACAGGAAGGGGATGAGGGAGGAGGAGGGGGGCGAGGACGAACAGAGCTGCAGCAGGAGCTGGAGCGGAACGGGGCGGGAGGAGCTGGAGGACCACGGGAAAGCTGGGAGGGGAGAGGAGGGGGGCGACACGGATGAGGAAGGATTCGGGTCCGCGACAGTGGCCCGCGCTTGGACGAGAGCGCCACTGTGAACGACGGGAGCACACCGCCGATCCTGAAATGAGGCCCGCGCTGCAGCGGCAATGCCCTTTTGGAAGGGCCGGGAACATATCATTCGGAGTGAAAAGAGCTCTTCCGAAAATAAACTCCGACTAATCCTGAGCACAGTGGAGGCCGATGTCAAGAAACACCCTGCTTGCTTCCAGGGTGCCCTGGTTTTTCTTCGGCTTCGATGGTTTCTTGTGGAAGGTTTCTTGTGGATTGGCCTCCACTGTACGCGGAGGGGCGCGCGCCACTTTCAGGACATCGTCGGGGGAGAGAGGGGAGCCTAGCTCGCAGCGTACCGTGCTCAGAGAATGAGAGAGGTACAGGAAGAGAGGGGTGGGGGAAGGGGGGAGGCGCAGGAGGGAAGAGAAACATTGAGAGACCAGCGAGGACGGGGGAGGAATACTCCCCCTCCATCCTCGCAATCGCCCACCCCTGGCCCCCCCCCTAACCACCTCCTCCCTCCTCGAGTCCTTCCTCGTCCTCCTCCTCGCACCCCCCTGCCAGACGGTGGATGATGGGGGGGGGGAGGCGCCCCCCTGTGCGTTCGCCGCCAGAGCCAAGTGTATGAATGGGCTCGTGCTCCTCCTCCTCGTCGGCGTTCTCCCTGGTAGGTCTCGGCCTGCTCTCCTTCCTCCTCTTGGTGTTCCCCGCGTTCCGCCGCCCTTCCCGACGGGGGCGGGGGGGGGCGGCTCTCCACGCGCGGCACCCGCCCCCCCCCCGCTTCCCGCGGGGGAGCCGGGCGGGAGGAGGAGGGTGCGACGAAGTACGGCGGCGGAGGAAGTACACGGCGGGGGGAGGAGGCGGCGGGAGCATGCTCGGGAGAGAGAGGAGGAGGACGGGGACGAGCAGCAGCCGCAGGGGCTGGAGCGGCAGGGGCGCCCCTCCCCGAGGGGGGCGAGGGGGGGGGGGGTCCCGCGCGCGCCCCATGCGCGCTCACGCGCGTATAGCCCGCGCAGAGCCGCGCGTGCTCGTGCAGGCGCGCGCGGTTCTGCGCGGGCTCGCGCGGCCCTGCGCGTGCCGGCGAGGGGCCCGCGGGGGGCCCGCGCGCGGCGCCCTCCCGCTCGCGGCCGTGCGCGCGCTCGCGCGGGGAGGGGGGCCTCTCCGCCGCCGCGCGGCCCGCCCGCGCGCAGGTGCGCGAGGAGGCGCCGCGCCCGCGGCCGCCGCCCGGCTCATGGCCCCCCATGCAGTGGCAGCCCTCCCCTCTTCCCCGGCCCCGCCCCCACGCTGCCCACCCCTCCCTGGGCCCCTGGCTCCTCGCCTGCCCTGCCCCCCCCTTCCCTGCTCCTCCCCCGCGCTCCCCCGTTTTCCCTGTTCCTCGGCCTCGCCTCCCCTCCCTCGCTCCCTCCCCCGCTCCCCCAAAGCCCTTTCTGCCTCCCTCCGCCCCGATGCCTCCCCTCCCTCCTTGCCTCTCTCTCTCTCTCTCTCCCTCTCTCCCCCCCTTCCTCCCATCCTTGCCTCCCCCCCCTTCCACGGGCGTTCTGCCTGGATTTCGGCCTTGCGCCCCCAGGGGCCATCAGCAAAAACCTGCCCCCGGGACGCACAACTACCCCCGGGAGAGGGGCCGGGACCTCCCTGGGGCGCACGGAACAGAAGGCAGGTCGGAAGATGTCTGGGTTGTCCCCTCCTCCCCCCGGATACCCTCGCGCCACTGAAAAATCACGACGGGTGTTTCGGATGCAACTCCCTGGAGATCAAATTCTGTGTTCGCCTTGGTCCGACACCCAGCTTAATCCAGCCTAATTCCGCTGAATCCGGCTTAATCCCGCCTGCTCCAGCTTAATCCTGCTTGGTTCGAGGCCCTTTCCGGCGTAACGGCTCCCAAATCGGGATTAATCCTCCCTAAGCTTTCCGACAAAAACCTCCCAGTAGTTGCCTCCTACGGGTGTTTGGCGATTCTCCGCCTCACCGTGCCCCAGGACCGTCAACTGAAACACCCGAGGTCGACGACACGTAAGAGTGACCCTTGGCCGGAGTGACCCTCGCTGCGGGCCCATTGGGGTCCCCCGATCGCCGAGCGCGATGCGGCAGTGGCGTCTTGCACGCCTGGGTTTGGTCACCCCGCGCCTCCCTTAAAAGCCGCACACCCAAGGTCACTCTTATGTGATTGTTGTTTTATGCATTGTTTTGCCGATCGGCGCGGGCTGGCGGCCGTTGACCCCTGTCACCCCGTGGGCGAGGTCGCCCATCCCATGCGCAAGAAGAGCCATGAGAATTTGGCGCAGATTCGCCGCGGTATCTTTCAACGCCCAGAAGCCGCTGAAGTTGAGGCTGGCTCCAGCAGGATTCGGAGCGAGCGTGCCAGGCGCCGCGTGATTCCCCGAGTTGTGCATGACGACTCCTCGCCTTGGCTTCGTGCGCGTCCGAACTCATTCACCTGCAGGGTGTGTGATTGATCGTCGCGTCCGCGCCCCTTCGGAGGAAGAGGAGGAGGAGGAGGAGGAGGAGGAGGAGGAGGAGGAGGAGACGGAGGAGGAAGAAGAGGCGCAGGATGAGGTGGAGGAAGGGGGAGAATGAGGAGGAGGAGGCGGAGGAGGAGGAGGAGGAGGAGGAGGAGGAGCAGGAGGGAGGAGGAGGAGGAGGAGGAGGAGGAGGAGGAGAGGAGGAAAAGCAGGAGGAGCAGGAAGATGAGGAGAGGAGGACGAGGAGGAGGAGGAGAAGACTTCAGCAGGGGGAACATGATCGGGAGGGGGAGGAGCAGGCGAGCGTGCGAGCGAGCGACTTCGGCAGCAGGGCGGCACTGCGAGCGCGAAGGGGCACGGGCCCGGAACGGTGGGCGCCCGCCGGCGCCCTGGAGGGGGTGGGCTGCCGGTGCCGTGGGGGCGGCCAGGGGCGTCCGAGGGAGCCCGCGGCGGCCTATACTGTGGGCCTCCTCCTCCTCCTCCTCCTCTCCCCTCCTCCTCCTCATCTCCTCCCTCCTCCTCCTCCTCCTCCTCCTCTCCTCCTCCTCCTCCCTCCTCCTCCTCCTCCTCCTCCTCCTCCTCCTCCTCCTCCTCCCCCCCCCCCGTGGTTCACCCCCCGACAACTTGCACGTCAGTTCGGGTGCACGAGTTGTGGGCGCTGGGGCATGGATTACACCGGTCAGGTGACGCGCGCCATGTGCTCACACAGCGCTATACAGTCTGCAGTCTGTATCAAGAGGCGCGCCCACCAACGTTCCCACCACAGCGATCGCCCAGCATAATTACGTTTGAAACGTGCCATGATACCGGGCCACCAGTGCGATGGCCAAGCACATGTTCGACATTGATCAGGAGACACGCCCAGCATCGTCCCCACCAGCGCCTCGATGTCGATCGTGGATTAAACTATGTGGCGTCGGATCCCCGGCGTTCCTGAGGCACCGATGTAAGATAACGAATGCCGCATAGCCCAGCACTGTGCCATAGGAGACAGAAACCACATGTAATGTCAATCCCATTGTTTTCAAATGGATTCCCTTCGGGGATCATCCGTTAAAATTGGAACGATTCAGAGAAGATTAGCATGGCCCCTGCGCAAGGATGACACGCACAAATCGAGAAGTGTATAGGTTTTTTTGTTTTAAATCTCATTGTTTTAAGCATTCCGCTAGCACGGGCGCTTCCCTTTTCAGCCTGTCGGCGGAGTCCGCCATTTTTCACTGCTGAATGCCTCATATCTGCTGGATCTCTCGGAGCTGGGTCTGCAGGGCCCGCTCCAACGGAAGTTCGTCTTTCGTCTTGAACCGTTTTTTCACGATCCCGAGCATCGGTAAGGGCCCCCAAAGGCTGAAAATAGCGGAAAACCGTTCGTCTTGTTTTTTCATGTTTTGAGGGGTCTGGGCCTTGATCCCTCGACATCGTGATTCTTTCATAACGTCGCCCCCCAAGGGTGTGGCCCATTCCCTGGGACCGGTCCTTCCTCCTGAGCCGTCTTTGAACGGTCCCGGTGGCCCAGCCCCGAGGGGCCGTAGCGCAGTGGCCGAAGCGTGCCAAAGGCCTCGGTATCGCGGGGATGCGGGCAAGATTTGTATCTACATCCACGGCGTCTTGGACTGTCGGGCTCCCTTCCGCAGAAATCTAGACCTCCCAGACTGGCCTGGATTAGATGGGGTTGGAGGATCGCGCCGCATCGCCGATGCATCGGCAATGCGGCTCGATGTGGAGCCCGATTTTCTTAATGCCGACGTCGACGATGCACCGCCAGAGTTGCCGGTGCATCGCCACGGCATCGGCGATGCATCGCCGATGCGTCTCGATCCTCCGACCCACTCTACTCCGACCCCATCCAGGAGGCCTCTAAGAAGCCAGCGGCGCAGCGGATGTGGGCACAAATCTGGCCCCCAGATGCCAGATCTTTATCCATATCCACTGCGCCTCGGCCCTGTGACGCCCCTTCCCAAAATGTTCAAGACGCAGTGGCTGTAGACATAGACCTGGCCCGCCTGGGCTGGGCTCAGCGGCGAGCCCGTGGGGGAGGTGAGAAGGGGCGGGCTTTCTCAGATGGCTCGGAAGGCCCCCAGCCTTCCGAGGAGTTGCCGAAGCCTTTCCCGAAGCCGCAAACCAATTCTCAGGCGCGAGGCCTTTGAGAAGCCCTGCCGCCTCCTAAGAAGGCCCCTTCCTCCTCGGCACGCGCGATGCGTGGGCCATGAAGGCATGGACCACAGTCGACCCGCAGAGTGAGGAGAGGCATACCTCCCAAGGGTACCCTTGCATCCTTGCTTCCTGGGCCCATCCTTGGACACTTTCGCTGGCCGCGCCCCGCTCGAAACGCTTCGGAATGGGCGTCCAAGGGCCTTGCATCCTTCTCGCGCACCCTCACTCTGCGAGGTGGACTGCACTGCCCCCTGGGCCGGTGTTGCATCCTGCGCCATGTTTGGACGCTGGCCCCAGGGCCGGCGAGGGTCCCCGGAGGCCGACGACGGCGAGAGAAACCCGCTGTTGCCGTGTTTGTCTCGGCGCTTGGCGCCCTCTTGGCGGCTCCCTCCAGTCGTGGCCTGGCCTTCACTAATTATCTTGCATTGCGCCCCATTGCCTTCTGACACGCCCTCTGGACTTCTCCTTGCGGGCCGCCGAACAAAAAAAAGTGTTTGTCTCGGCACCGAAGGGCGCAGCACCCGCTGCACCAGCGGCGGCGCAGCAGGCGCCGCAGCAGCCGGGGTCCTGCCCGCGGCGGCCGGGGGCGGCGAGCGGCGCGGCGCGCCCCCAGCGCGCAGGTTGGGGGGCTGCGGGCCCACTGCGCGCGCAGCGAGGCCCCTCGCCCCTCGCTGCTCCGTACCGTTTACCTCCTCCTCCCCCTCCTCCTCCTCCTCCTCCTCCTCCTCCTCCTCCTCCTCCTCCTCCTCCTCCTCCTCCTCCTCCTCCCCTCCTCTCCTCTCTCCCTTCTCCTCCCCCTCCCCCCCCTCCTCCTCCACCTCCTCCTGCTCCCCCTCCTCCGCCTCCTCCTCCGCCTCCTCCTCCGTCCCCAGCAGCTGCCCTGATACACCCGTTCTGAAACGCAGCACGTGCCGTGGTCAAGACGTCCGTGTCAGCACGCTGCGTGCTGGCTCGGCACGTGTCGGGCCACGTGTTGGCGCATGAGCTCGGTCGCGCCAGGCGTACGTTTTCAGTCTAGATGTTGAGCTCCTTGTTTATCTACACGCTACGGATTGCGCGTTGCGTATCAGGGGGTCGGCTAGACCCCATCCCCATCCCCACCTAGGCCCCCACAATATTGCCGCCCCAGTGGGGGATATGCCCCTCGCAACCCGAAAAAAGCGGCCCAGGCATCCGAATCTCGGGGGTGAATCGGCCTGCGCGGCTCAGGCCACGCCGTTGGAGGATGTATGGGGTCGGAGCTGAGCGATGCTCAGCTGCCGCTCGCGCCCGTTCTGGCAGGCCTGGGCCGTGGAAGCAGCGGCGAGGCGTCCTGGTTTGCCGGTCTGCCCACATTCGGCCACGCGCAGAAGGGGGGGCAGGGGGAGGGGGGAGGGCTTCTTAGAAGCACCCCTGCTTCTTAGAAGGCGCGGGCCTTGTCTGCAGATGTAAGGCCCGCGCCTTCTAAGAAGCGGCTTTTTCTAAGCCCTCCCCCCTCCCCCTATTCCCCTCTGCGCGCCGCCAACATACGCCCACCAATTGATATCGTAAGACCCGTTTGTGGCTTGCACGGAAGGCGTTTATAGTATTTCTCGTTGAGGCCGTCGTGTTTTATAGCACCTTCGCAAGAACCTTGTTTTTTTCTGTGTTGGGGACGCTCTTATGTTTTAGGAGCATTTCGTGGTGGGGTTATGCCGCGGATCTTGGGCGAAGAAGAGACACGTACGGTATGGAGCCGGCTGGACGTAAGGAAGCGCATGAGTGGTCGAGTGGTCCCGGCGAGCGCAGAAAGCAGGCAGGTTCGAGGTGCTGGGGTCGGCAAGGTTTTTTTGCCTATTTCGGCCTCTGGGGGCCTCCGCTTTCGGGCCCCGGACCGTGAACGACGGATCGGGAATGAAAAACTGCGCCAGAGGGATCCCGTGAGGGGTTGGGGGATACATGTTGGGCGGATGTGGCTTCTTCCCTCCCTTCCGGATCGTTTCTATGAGGCCGCAACCAGTTCAGGCACCTGGGCCGCTTCCGACTTACGGCCAGGAGTTTTGGCTCAGCGTGTCGCTCCGCCAGTTCTGGCCCACCGCGCTGCGGCGAGACGTGCCGTCCGCGTCCCAGCTACCAGGCGTCGAGGCCACGAGCATTTTCCGCGCCCTTCCCGCCCCGCGGGGCGGCGCGACACCTTGTCGGCGCGCAAGGCACAGCGTGTCGCCGGGGCCGCCGCAGCGACACGCCCCGACCGTACGGTCGGACCGAGGTATCAGATCGAGGTGGGTTTTGGGAGGGTGCCCGAACGTTCGTCTTGTTTTTCCCCATGTACTAAGATGGGGTTCTTATTATTACTTGGACGCCTCCTGCTCCTTCCTCCTCCTCCTCCTCCTCCTCCTCCTCCTCCTCCTCATACGCAGACTTATTCATACTCAGACATACTCATACTCAGACCTACTCATAGCAGATTGTGAGGATGTCTCAGGCTGGGCGCTGGTTTCAGCACCCCTAAAGGGGAGCCGCCGAGGGGTATGACACGGTCCCGTTCGCGGCCGTTTTGTGGGGATGTCTCAAGCGGTTTGCTTGTTTTCTGTCCCAGCATCCTTCGCTTTCGGAGCAGATTTGGAGGATGTCTCGAGCGAGGCGCTCACTTTCACGCCCCTAAGGGGAGCCGCCGAGGGGTATGACACGGTCCCGTTCGCGGCCGTTTTGTGGGGATGTCTCAAGCGGTTTGCTTGTTTTCTGTCCCAACATCCTTCGCTTTCGGAGCAGATTTGGAGGATGTCTCGAGCGAGGCGCTCATTTTCAGGTCCCTAAGGGGAGCCGCCGAGGAGTATGACACGGTCCCGTTCGCGGCCGTTTTGCGGGGGTGTCTCAAGCGGTTTGCTTGTTTTCTGTCCCAACATCCTTCGCTTTCGGAGCAGATTTGGAGGTTGTCTCGAGCGAGGCGCTCACTTTCACGCCCCGAAGGGGGGCCGCCGAGGGGTACGACACGGTCCCGTTCGCGGCCGTTTTGTGGGGATGTCTCAAGCGGTTTGCTTGTTTTCTGTCCCAACATCCTTCGCTTTCGGAGCAGATTTGGAGGATGTCTAGAGCGAGGCGCTCATTTTCACCCCCCAGGTGGGCCAGAGGATGTCTCGTTCGGTTTGCCTGTTTTGGTGGCCAGACTCGTGGACACAGGTTCTCCTCAGGATGCCACAGGATGCTCCAACAGGCTCCAGGAGGCCCCTGGGGACCACATGAGGTCCCAGGAGGCATCAGAAGGCCACAGAAAGACTCAAGAGGCCACAAGATGTCCCAAGAGGCTTCAGGAGGCCCCATGAAGCTCCAGGAGGCTTCAGGAAGCCACAGGAGGCCCCAGGAGGCCACAGGAAGCGCCAGGAGACTTCGGAAGGCAACAGGAGGCCCCGAGAGGCCCCAGGAGCAGGAGGCCTCAGAAGGCAAAAGGAGTGGCTGCAATCCCATGTGTTTTACGTATGCTCCTATAGATTGGGCCTCACCTGTAGCACGAATCCTTGACGTTACACGTATGTTTCTATATAGTATCCTTCTCCTGTGAACGCAATCCTAAATGTTTTACTTATGTTCCTATATGTTGGGCCTCTCCTGGGGCACGAGTCCTCGGTGCTTTATGTGTGTTCCTATTTCCTATATGTATGTTGCCCTTTTCCTGTGGCTCCAAACCTCAATGTCTTATGTACGTCGGTTGCTATAGATTGGGCCTCTCCTGGGGCACGAAGCCTCCCTGGGAGGTCCCAGGAGGCCCCAGGAGGCCCCAAGAGGCTCCTGGAGGCCCCAGGAAGCCCCAGTAGGTTTCAGGAGGCCCCAGGAGGCCCCAGGCTCAATCGCAGAGACGCGCTCGTACTGCTGAGGCTCATTCACATTCCAATTCATTCGCAGTTAGATTCATGACCAGACCGCCACAACTGAAGCCCGCTTAGATTCGAGAGCTTTTGCGCCTAGACGTTCACGGCGGACAGGTCCATGCGACGATATATGCACATATGGGGAGCTCCACGCAGTGAGTAATTGCTGTTGGTGGTCTTGTGCGCCCTGGGGGAGGGTACCCTCGAATGTTCCTCAGCTCGGCTGGCGCAGGGCCCTGCCGCACAGCCACTGGGCGGAGGGAGCCGCCCCCGACGGCCCGCCCATGGCCGACCTCGGCCCCTCCAGCGGTAATGGCCTGCGCGCGGCGTGCGCGAAGCAGGCGCCGCGCGCCGGCCATCACCGCTTCGGCGTCGGGGCGTCGTCCCCACTGCGAGGCGCCAGGGGCGGCCCCCTCAAGCCTGCGGCGTGGGCTGCCTCGGCCCTTCGCTCCTGGCGCGTGGCGGTGGCGGGTGGTCGGCGAGTCCGGGGGGGCAAGCCCGTCGAGGCCTGCCCCTTTGCCTCCTGCGGTGTGGGTTGCCTCCGTTTTCGCTCTGTAGACCCGTGGCGGCGGCGGGTGGTCGGCGAACCTTGGGGGGCAAGCCTGTCGAGGCCTGCCATCGACTACGCGCAAGAGTGCCCCTTCGCCGGGTTCCCCGATCGCCGAACGCGATGCAATATAGCAGCGTCTTGCGCGCCTGTGTTTGGTCCCACCGAGGGCCCCCCAAGAGGCCGCGCGTCGCCGAAAGCCCAAGGCTCCTGTGCTCTCGATTGGGGCGCCCCTCGGCGGGCTTTCGGCGAACGCGATTAGGGGGCCCGCGGGGGCATTCGAGCCTTTGTTTTTTTTTTTTCAGGCCGCAGCGCCTCCTCCTCCTCCTCCTCCTCCTCCTCCTCCTCCTCCTCCTCCTCCAGGAGCAACTCTGGCCCAAGGGCCCGCCTAAGCTCCGACCGAGCACTTGCTCATTGAACCCCATGTGAGCAGTATGTCTCAGTGCAGCGCAGCGGGGCTGGGCCGTCTCGGGCCAGATAGTTGCATGGGCACACTACCTCTGATTATGGGCACACTACCTCTGAGTTGGCTTCTCATAGCGAAGATCATATGTACAACGTGCAGAGCGCGGATTTCAAGCGACTCGAGGCGATCTCCGAGAACACAGCGAACAACGAGTTGGTCATTTCCACTGGTACTGACAAAGCGGCTCACATCGAAACAGAGAGCACGCAATGCCAGCGTTCTCATCACAAAGCTATTCATTTGGGTCGGCGGAAAAGTAGAACAACTAGTCGAACTTGTGGGTTAACAGTATTGTACGGCGAGAAGATAAACGGCACCGTGTCCACCAGACAGGTGCCACCGAAGTACCGTGGCCTATCTGAGGGATTGGGTTTAGTCAAATCTCATTTGGGCAAAATGAGTCTGGCAGTGTTTGTTTTTTACTTGCCACCAGAAGGAACAGCTGCAACATTGCTACACAACACCGTGAAAGCCGCGCTTGGTTGGATTCATAATGAGATGGGCCGCGTGGGTAGCAATTGTTTACCGCTGATTGTTGGAGGTTTTAACTGTGCAGAATGGATCAGCGACCGCAGCTGTTTGCCACGCTTGCGTCAGCAGCCCGACCTCGTAGAACTCGTGCGCAGCGACAGAATGGGGCAGATCGGGTATGTTCGTCGAGCACCTTCACGGCGCGCTGGGCCCTCTCGGGGTGCATTGGCAGAGGCCCTCGGCATGTGCATTGACTATCGCATGTGCCGTTTCTCAAGGAATAGGTCATGCGCGCCAGAGACGTGCAGCAGGCGTCATAATGATTTGCCGGCCTTGGTTAGGATCGCTGGTTTCGCACCGCTCACGCTGCTCCGCTCGCAGACGCTCGCGCAGCCCAAAAACAATTGCAAGACAGGCATCGAGGGGCAGAGGGCCCTCCATTGCTTTGACGCGGTCGGCATGTCGCTATTCGGCCACCTCCACGAAGTCCCCCGTCGACCCGCACCGTGAACGGAGGCATGCGGGGGCGGAGGAGGGGGGATGCATCGTGAACTGCTGCCATGTGGAGATGCAGAGATGGGAAACTCAGTCAGGTTGTCTCGAACTTCGACGGGGCGAACGCTTTCGCGTGCACTAAGAGGGAAACGCTGAGAGGGCACCATGCGCAGCTAGGGCGCACAGAGAACGTCGGGCTTCTAGACCAGGCAGTTGACATGGCCAGTATTCACGCCGAGGGAATCGGCGGCGAGATAGACCTTCCCCCGCGTGGGCGCGACTATGGGGCACTCTATATGGCGGCGGGGGATTTCGTAGACATCTACTCCCCGACACTTGCATGCTGGAACGACGATTTAACAGGACCTGGTGTTAGCTATAATTTGCTCCGAGGGCCTTCGGTGATTGGTGGGGAGGAGCAGGTGGGCATACATAGGGATCGGCTTCTTCGTAGATGACGCTGCGAGAGTCCATATTCACGCATGCGCACCTAACGGCAAGCACATTACACAGCAGCTGAATCGCGCAACAGAGAAGTTGCAAGCACATATACAAGTAAACGGACATCATTTGAACGCAGACAAGACTAACCACCTCATCGCCCTGAGTGGCGACGGCTCGTTCCAGACCGCCAAGGAGCTCACCGGGAATCGTTTCCTCCAGGGAGAAGTATGCCGAGAAAGCCGCGCCCTTGGATCCGTCCTCAGTTTTGACGGCGAGTTTGGAACCGAACTTACAAACATAATCCGAGGGGCTAGAGCAGCTCGGCGATCTTTAGGCGCAGAGCGGCATCAGCCTCTTCACCAAAGGCAGTTGAGGGCACTTTTTATCCCAACCCTCCTTGGTTGGGCATTTGTTTTGAATAGAGCAGTGTGGTCTCCACTCCTTCCTTCCTCCTCCTTCTCCCTCCCCGCCTCTTCCTGTCTTGCCTCGCGGGGGGCTGCGATCTGTGAAACTGTCGCCATTTTCGAGGCCTGCTGGGGGGCCCAGCACAGTGAGGGCCACGGGCAGATTCAACTGAGACCTCGCCATCCCTGGGGGGCTGCGATCTGTGAAACTGTCGCCATTTTCGAGGCCTGCTGGGGGGCCCAGCGCAGTGAGGGCGACGCGCAGATTCAAATTAGACCTCGCCATCCTTGGGGGGGGGCTGCGACATGTGAAACTGTCGCCATTTTCGAGGCCTGCTGGGGGGCTCAGCACAGTGAGGGCGACGCGCACATTCAAACTGGACCTCTCCATCCCTGGGGGGCTGCGATCTGTGAAATTGTCGCCATTGTCGACGCCTGCTGGGGGGCCCAGCACAGCGAGGGCGACGCGCAGATTCAACTGAGACCTCGCCATCCCTGGGGGGGCTGCGATCTGCGAAATTGTCGCCACTTTCGAGGCCTGCTGGGGGGCCCAACACAGTGACGCCACGGGCAGATTCAAATGAGACCTCGCCATCCCTGGGGGGGCTGCGATCTGCGAAACTGTCGCCACTTTCCGATGCCTGCTGGGGGGGGCCAGCACAGTGAAGGCCACGGGCAGAATCAAATGAGACCTCGCCATCCCTGGGGGGGGTGCGATCTGTGAAACTGTCGTCGCTTTCGAGGCCTGCTGGGGGGCCCAGCACAGTGACGCCGCGGGCATATTCAAATGAGACCTCGCCATCCCTGGGGGGCTGCGATCTGTGAAACTGTCGCCATTTTCGAGGCCTGCTGGGGGGCCCAGCACAGTGAGGGCCAAGCGCGGATTCAAATGAGACCTCGCCATCCTTGGGGGGGCTGCGATCTGTGAAACTGTCGCCACTTTCGAGGCCTGCTGGGGGGCCCAGCACAGTGACGCCACGGGCATATTCAAACGAGACCTCGCCATCCCTTGGGGGCTGCGATCTGTGAAATTGCCGCCACTTTCGAGGCCTGCTGGGGGGCCCAGCGCAGTGACGCCACGGGCAGATTCAAATGAGACCTCGCCATCCCCATGGAGGCTGCGATTTGCGAAGCTGTCGCCACTTTCGAGGCCTGCTGGGGGGCCCAGCACGGTGACGCCACGCGCGGACCCAAATTAGACCTCGCCATCCCTGCGGGGCTGCGATCTGTGAAACTGTCGCCACTCTCGAGGCCTGCTGTGATCCCCGTTTTCGAAGCGGCTAGGGGTGCTCAGGAATTGTAACTCATCAGCTTTATCATGCCCTTTTCCTGTAGCCAGTGTCCTGCGAGTCTCCCGAATTCCGTCTGCAGACATATGTAACCCTCGCTCCGTCATCGCCCCCTGATAAAGTATCCTAAACTATTTGCGCCCCGCTTTTGCGCGGGGGTTGGGTTACGTCGCCAGGGTAATTTTATTTGTTTCGTGAACAGCGCGGCCATCAGGATTGACGGCCTCCGTGCTGCCGCCAAAGTTTACCAAAGCGCTGGACACCGCTCTCAGCAAGTCACTTATACGTCTGACGCGTGGGCGAGCTTGGCAACAGTGCGGAGATCGTGTCCGTATTTCTAGCAGTGCCCAGGTTTTCGAATATTGGCAGTTATGCGACGCAGCCACAGAACTGCGAGCACAGAGCTCGCGGCGGTACCAGGCCATGGCACGAGAGCCCGACAACCATAAGAAGGTGCTCATGGCCATTTTCGGCACCACGGAGCTAGACCGTCAGTTTGGACGGCCACGTCTCACACATGGAGGGCGCCTGACACAGTGCAGCACCCCTTGGGCGCGACAGTGCAAACAAGACCTGATGGCACTGGCAGCGTTGGACAGCGTGTGCGGAGACGTTTGGCACGGGCGTGAAAATGTTCTCGGCGTTTATTTTCAACAGGAACCTCGCCCTCACTTTCTCCAAAGTAGACCTCTCCAAGAACAGGGGCCTCCTTGCCCCCGCAAGCGCAGCCATGCTGTTCCGGGCGCAGAGGTTATTGGGGCTTGTCGCGCCGGAGGAGACGGGGGAGGGCGGCCAGCGCATAGAGACGCGTGAGCACGACGGCGCGAGCAGCGAGCACGGCGCAGTTATAGATGAATGGATTTGCACGCATGAGAAAGACGACGGGACCCCTTGTGGCAGCACGTTTCATACACTTAATGGAATGGCGGCACACATCGATCGCGCATGCGCACAAAATGAGGAACATGCACTTCATGCTCAATTGCACGAACGCGTGCCCCTGGTGCGGAACAGCCTTTGCATCGCGCGCGTCATGCTTACGACGTCGCCTCACTATGGACAAGAGATTGCCGCGCGCCTGTCCCACCCGCTCCACGTTCTTTGCTTCTCGGCCCATTGAGCAGCATTCGCGCGTATGCGGCTACAGCGCCACAGAGCACAATGAACTCAATGATCATAGTGTGCGCGTCCGCACTCGCGTTGAAGGGCCCGATTGTGCAGAGCTGGAGAGTCGCGACCGACGGGTGACGAGCGAGAGTGCCCTCGGACGGAAGCACGCCACAGCCCTCATGCAAGACGGCCCATGGCGAGCAGAAGAAGCAGAGTGGCAAGTCCGATGGCGCCGAGGCGAGCGACGAGGAGCTACCCGCCATGGAAAAGCGAACTCTCAGCAACGCACAGCAGACATGGGACATCTCGGGCAGTCATTGGGATGTTGTCCTGGTGGAGGGCGGCGAGCATCCAGCGTATCTGGCGGGAACGGCAGTAGGGGCCAAATACGCCGAGCAATGCCAGGCGGGCGAGAAGGACATGAGATCCCCGCGCGTGCACGTGGCAGCGGATTTCCTGGGGGCGCTCCGCAGGATGGACATCTCGCCGCCCATGATCAAGAGCGATATGAAGAAGCCCAGCCTGGTCAAGGACGAGATGGGTTACGCAGAGCTGGAGGACGTCGTGAGTTACCTGCAAACCAAGAAGACCTACGCAGAGCAAGGGCAAGCAGGGAGACGGACAATACACGCCATGCTAGACCACCTGGGCATGGCACCGTTCACCTCGGAGACTGGGCTAGAGGTCAACAAGATCCGCGTAGGGAACACCGAGAAGCCACTGAAGTTCGAAGTTCTCAGCAGCATGCTGCTACGCAGCAGGAACTACACGGCGACGAAGGCCACTGGCGGAACAGCGAGCGCGGGCTCGCCTCCCCCCACGGCGCTCGAGAGGCAGGTGCAGAAATCTGCCCGCCAGCGGCAAGCTACGGAGTAGACATGGCAGGACTGAGCCGGCAGGCGCAACTAGGCAGCGCGAGGGCAGCTGAATAGTTGAAGCGCCTCGAAGGGAAAGCACCTTCAGGCAAGCTGGAATGATTGAGTTTCCTGCTCAGTTTCACTTAGCACGCCTGAGATTGTGCCAACCTGGCTATGGGCCAAGGGGTCCGTGCAGAGATAGGACGGAGACCTGTTCGCGGCATTGTGCAGTGGAGTGGTCTGATATAGGATGCAGGCCTCGCCTGTTCCGCTCTCGTCGCGACTACCCCGCTGGACCCCTGGCCCTTGGTCCCCGCCCCCTCTCCTGGCGTCCTGGCCTGGTGTTTGGAGGCGATTCTGAGGAATCTTAGGAGCTTCCCTAGTCTGAATGTTTTTTCTCTTAAGAGTTGGCATTTCCTACAAAACCGACTGGCGGGAGTGGGTGGGGAGCGTGGAGCTTGGAGTGGGGTGAAACTTCGCTTGCAGCAGCATCGTCGCGTCGAGGTTTGCAAAAACCAATTTGAGGCTTGAGAGCCTCGCCCGAGTTTGAGTGGGATGCACCATAGTGCGATTACCCCTCATCCGTCCAGAGCTGTTAACGTCGGAGGGAATTCGGCCCAGTGTCGAAGCGGGCCCGAGAGGCTCAATAGGCCATGGGTCCCGCAGGCTGCCCTCTGCCACGCCGAATGATTTAGCCAGCAGCGAACAGCTCGAGTTCCAGGCGAGCAGCCTCGTTTCAGCCGTCGAGACAGAGGTTAACCGAACTGCCGAGGCTTTGTACTCCGATTCCTCCTCCTCCTCCTCCTCCTCCTCCTCCCCGTATTCCTCCTCACGCACTTCGTGTGGCCTAATAGATAAAACGCCTCCTCCTCCTCCTCCTGCTGCTCCTCCTCCTCCTCTTCCTGCTGCTCCTCCTCCTCCTCCTCCTCCTCCTCCTCCTCCTCCTCCTCCTCCTCACAACTGAGCAGCCGTGGACAGCCGAAGGTCCGCGCGGATGTCTCGGACCGGAGCGAGGGATTCCATTCTCAGGGGCGATCCGCGCGCTAGGGGCGACCCGGACAGTTTCCTGTGGTTCAAGGGTGGGGTCTTGAGGAGGGATGGGGTCCTAAGGATAGGAAGGGCTCGAAGGGTGGATTTGCATTGTTTGAGGCACCTCGTCCTGGGGACCCCATCCCTCAGGACCTCATCTTCGAACCACCGAAGTTGTTAGGCTCCCGGGAGCTCAGAAGCATGCCGCCTTCCCTGCGTCCGAACTCCGAGGGCAGGCGAGCTTGGGAGTGCGTGCGGGCGCCGCGGAGAGCCCCGCCGGTCCTGCCTCGCCTCCAGGCTCTGCGCCAGCATGTGACGTCTCTCGGTGGCGGCAGCGGCGGGAGTGCTCGACCCGAGCCAGGCGCCACACTGCAACCGCGCTTGACGATGCTCGGCGGCGAGCGAGGGGGGGGAGTGAGAAGGAGGAGGCAGAAGGCATTCTCAGAGGGCGGCGGGACTTCTCACAGGCCCTCGCGCCTTCTGAGAAGTGTTTCGTGTCTTCGGGGAAGGCTTCGAAAACCTCTCTCGGAAAGCCAGGGGGCTCCCGAGCCTTCTGAAAAGGCCCGCCCCTTGTCACTTCCCTCCCCTGGCTCGCCGCCGAAATATGTTCAGCAGGTGGCGGAGGGTGGTGCGGGGCGCGGTCAGCCTCCGATGGTGGGACGGAGCCCTCTGGAAGTTTCGTGGCATCGCTTAACCCTATCCGTCTCCACCGCTGCTTTTCCACCTTCGAAGATGGCGTCGTGGACCTCATGTCGGCGTCACCCCAACATACTTATACTATATGTGCGTCGCCCCCCCGGGGACGATGCGCGCACTGAGAAATCTTATAGCATATGCGTCGTGATGGGCGTATTCTGGCCACACCGCTCGGGAAACGATGTACTACAAGATGGGTATACGATGTGTTCGGGTCGGACGCGCGCCTCCAAGGAGGACATCGCTGATTGCTGCCGCTGAGCGAGGCGCAACCAAATGCATTTTGGGGAGGGCGCCTCCCCCGATCCATGAATTTGGCGACCGCGCGCCAAATCCCTCCGGAGATGGCGTCGTGGACCTCATTAGCCTCGCAGCGGCTTGCCAGCAGCTCCGTCGGCCGGGAAACGATATACTACAAGATGGGTATACTCTATGTTCGGGTCGGACGCGCGCCTCCAAGGCGGACATCCAGTATGAGTATGTCCCTGTGCGTCCCGTCGTGGCCTCGCAGCGGCCTGCCGGCAGCTCCGTCTGCAGAGGACCGGCCACCCTTGCGGAGGCTTCCAAGCGCACGCGCCTCCGCTTGCGGTCGACTAGACGTAAGAGTGACCTTTCGCCGGAGTGACCTGTGGTGCGGGCACGGATGGGTACCCAGATGGCTGAAAACGAAGCAGTAATAGTTGCTTGCGCATCCAGGTTTGGCCCCCCCGCGGCCCCCAGAAAGTCGCGCACCAAAGGTCACTCTTCCCCAGGGTCACTCTTGCGTATAGCCGATGCGGGGGCGCGGGCGGCCTCCAAGGGCGCGACCTCTCCGGCACCGCCTCCCCTGCGTGCCGCGCCCCCGCCATGCCGCGGGGCGAACGGGCACCCGCCCGCCCTCCGGTCACCGCTCCACCAGTCCACTTATTTCAAGCAGTGGCGAAGCGTCCTGGCTCGCCTGTAGCCCCACCAAAGAATGTGCTAAAAATCCTTCGTGCTTTGCACGAAATATTCTTAGAACATTCCGGGCGGAGTCTGTCTTGTCTGTACACATCGGGATTATGTTCTGAGAAAAGTGTTTTTGTTCTTAGAGCATGTTTGGGTTCTGAGAGCATGTCGTGGTAGGGCTATAGGAATGCCGGGACGGTCGGTCCTTGCTCAATCATTAGTTTTAAGTCGGGCGCGTCCCTCTACAGGAGGAATATTCCCAAATAGTCAAAAATAATATGGTGATTATTTTGTGAGTATTGGTTTGACCATTTTGGAGTTTTTACCTAACAGCGAAGACTGATAGGTTTCTAGTGGGATCAAAAGAGAGCAGCAGATCACTCCACAGGGGGGTCCGGGCAGGTGTTGGGAGTTGCCGGGCGGCAGGTGCCGGGCTCGTTTTTCACCAACAGTCACACACTTCGTGCTCTTCGACTTCCCAGAACTCCATTCCCAGGCCACATTCTCAATACCCGGATGCAACAGTCACACACTTCGTGCTCTTCGAGATCCCAGAACGCCATTCCCGGGCCACATTTGGAGGGCCGGATGCAACAGTCACACACTTCGTGCTCTTCGAGTTCCCAGAACTCCATTCCCGGGCCACATTCTGGATGCCCGGATGCAACAGTCACACACTTCGTGCTCTTCGAGTTCCCAGAACTCCATTCCCGGGCCACATTTTGGATGCCCGGAGCCAACTGTAGGCCACTTCGTGCTCTTCGAGTTCCCAGAACTCCATTCCCGGGCCACATTTTGAATGCCCGTAGCCAACTGTAGGCAACTTCGTGCTCTTCGACTTCCCAGAACTCCCATTCCTGGGCCACATTTTCAGCAGGGGCAAGAGCACGACGAGGAGGAGGACGAGCAAGACCAGGAGGACGAGGACGAGCAGGAGCAGGACGAGGAGCAGGAGGAGCAGGAGAAGAAGGACGAGCAGGAGGAGGAGGAGGACGAGCAGGAGGAGGAGGACGACCAGGAGGAGGAGGACGACCAGGAAGAGGAGGAGGAGGAGGAGGAGGAGGAGGAGGGGAGAGTAGGAGGAGGAGGAGGAGGAGGAGGAGGAGGAGGAGGAGGAGGAGGAGGAGGAGGAGGGAGGAGGAGGAGGAGGAAGGAGGAGGAGGACGAGGAGAGAGGAGGAGGGAGAGGGGGGGGAGGAGGAAGAGGAGGGCAGGAGGAAGAGGAAGGAGGAGGAGGAGGAGGAGGACACCAGGAGGAGGAGGACGAGGAGGAGGACGAGAACGAGGGCGACCAGGAAGGAGGAGGGAGGAGGAGGAGGAGGAGGAGGAGGAGGAGGAGGAGAGAACACCAGGAGGAGGAGGACGAGCACCAGGAGAAGGAGAACGAGGACCACCAGGAGGAGGAGGAGGAGGAGGAGGAGGAGGAGGAGGAGGAGGAGGAGAGAGCACCAGGAGGAGGAGGACGAGCAATACGAGGAGGACGAGAACGAGGACGAGCAGGAGGAAGAGGAGGAGGAGGAGGAGGAGGAGGAGCAGGAGAAAGAGGAGGAGGAGGAGGAGGAGGAGGAGCAGGAGAAAGAGGACGAGCAGGAGGAGCACGAGGACGAGCAGGAGGAGGAGGAGGAGGACGAGCAGGAGGGGAGGGCGGCCGGCTGCCCCGGCCGGCTCCTACACATGGCTGTTAGGTTGCTTTGCCGGGATAATTTTATTACCTAACAGCGAAGACTGATAGGTTTCTAATTACTTAACAGCGAAGACTGATAGGTTTCTAATGGACTAAAAAGAGAGCAGCACATTACTCCACAGGGGGGTCTGGGCAGCCGTTGGGGAGCCGTTGGGGTTTGCCGGGGGGGATCGTTTTTCGCATACAGTCACACACTTCGTGCTCTTCGACCTCCCAGAACTCCATTCCCGGGCCACATTTGAATGCCCGGAGCCAACTGTAGGCCACTTCGTGTCTTCGAGTTCCCAGAACTCCATTCCCGGGCCACATTTTGGATGCCCGGAGCCAACTGTAGGCCACTTCGTGGTCTTCGAGTTCCCAGAACTCCATTCCTGGGCATGATTTTGAATGCCCGGAGCCAACTGTAGGCCACTTCGTGGTGTTCGAGTTCCCAGAACTCCATTCCTGGGCATGATTTTGAATGCCCGGAGCCAACTGTAGGCCACTTCGTGTTCTTCGAGTTCCCAGAACTCCATTCCCGGGCCACATTTTGAATGCCCGGAGCCAACTGTAGGCCACTTCGTGGTCTCCGAGTTCCCAGAACTCCATTCCTGGGCATGATTTTGAATGCCCGGAGCCAACTGTAGGCCACTTCGTGTTCTTCGAGTTCCCAGAACTCCATTCCCGGGCCACATTTTGAATGCTGAGGCAGCTGAGGCCGAGGCTGAAGGCAGATTGAGGCTGAGGCTGAAGCAGGCTGAGGCTGATGCTGAGGCAGGCTGAGGCTGAGGCTGAGGCTGTGCAGGCTGAGGCTGAGGCAGGCTGAGGCTGAGGCCGAGGCTGAAGGCAGACTGAGGCTGAGGCTGAAGCAGGCTGAGGCTGAGGCTGAGGCAGGCTGAGGCTGAGGCAGGCTGAGGCTGAGGCTGAGGCAGTCTGAGGCTGAGGCTGTGTCTGTGACTGCCGTTGCCACTGCGACTGTCATCGCGAATGCGACTACGACTGCGAGAACAGCACAATTCTACAACTGGATTCTCATCTGAATCTTAAGGGGAATGCTTCCAGATATGCTCCTACACATCGCTGTTAGGTTGCTTTGCCGGGATAATGGACTAAAAAGAGAGCAGCACATTACTCCACAGGGGGGTCTGGGCAGCCGTTGGGGGGCCGTTGGGGTTTGCCGGGGGGGATCGTTTTTCGCATACAGTCACACACTTCGTGCTCTTCGACCTCCCAGAACTCCATTCCCGGGCCACATTCTGAATGCCCGGAGCCAACTGTAGGCCACTTCGTGCTCTTCGACTTCCCAGAACTCCATTCCCGGGCCACATTTTGAATGCCCGGAGCCAACTGTATGCCACTTCGTGGTCTTCGAGTTCCCAGAACTCCATTCCTGGGCATGATTTTGAATGCCCGGAGCCAACTGTAGGCCACTTCGTGGTGTTCGACTTCCCAGAACTCAATTCCTGGGCATGATTTTGAATGCCCGGAGCCAACTGTAGGCCATTTCGTGTTCTTCGAGTTCCCAGAACTCCATTCCCGGGCCACACTTTGAATGCTGAGGCAGGCTGATGCTGAGGCTGAGGCAGGCTGAGGCTGAAGGCAGACTGAGGCTGAGGCTGAAGCAGGCTGAGGCTGAGGCTGAGGCAGGCTGAGGCTGAGGCTGAGGCAGGCTGATGCTGAGGCCGGCTGAGGCTGAGGCTGAGGCTGATGCAGGCTGAGGCTGAGGCAGGCTGAGGCTGAGGCCGAGGCTGAAGGCAGACTAAGGCTGAGGCTGAAGCAGGCTGAGGCTGAGGCTGAGGCAGGCTGAGGCTGAGGCTGAGGCTGATGCAGGCTGATGCTGAGGCAGGCTGAGGCTGAGGCTGAGGCTGATGCAGGCTGAGGCTGAGGCAGGCTGAGGCTGAGGCCAGGCTGAAGGCAGACTGAGGCTTTGGCTGAAGCAGGCTGAGGCTGAGGCTGAGGCTGAGGCAGGCTGAGGCTGAGGCTGAGGCAGGCTGATGCTGAGGCAGGCTGAGGCTGAGGCTGATGCAGGCTGAGGCTGAGGCAGGCTGAGGCTGAGGCCGAGGCTGAAGGCAGACTGAGGCTGAGGCTGAAGCAGGCTGAGGCTGAGGCTGAGGCAGGCTGAGGCTGAGGCTGAGGCAGGCTGAGGCTGCTGAGGCAGGCTGAGGCTGAGGAGGCTGAGGCTGATGCAGGCTGAGGCTGAGGCAGGCGAGGCTGAGGCCGAGGCTGAAGGCAGACTGAGGCTGAGGCTGAAGCAGGCTGAGGCTGAGGCTGAGGCTGAGGCTGAGGCTGAGGCTGAGGCTGAGGCAGGCTGAGGCTGATGAGGCTGAGGCAGGCTGAGGCTGAGGCTGAGGCTGAGGCTGAGGCTGAGGCTGAGGCTGAGGCCTGAGGCTGAGGCTGAAGGCTGAAGGCACTGAGGCTCTGAGGCTGAGCTGAGGCTGAGGCTGAGGCTGAGGCAGGCTGAGGCTGAGGCTGAGGCAGGCTGATGCTGAGGCAAGGCTGAGGCTGAGGCTGAGGGCTGAGGCAGGCTGAGGCTGAGGCAGGCTGAGGCTGAGGCCGAGGCTGCAGGCAAACTCAGGCTGAGGCTGAAGCAGGCTGAGGCTGAGGCTGAGGGCTGAGGCTGAGGCTGAGGCTGAGGCTGAGGCTGAGGCTGAGGCTGAGGCTGATGCAGGCTGAGGCTGAGGCAGCCTGAGGCTGAGGCCGAGGCTGAAGGCAGACTGAGGCTGAGGCTGAAGCAGGCTGAGGCTGAGGCAGAGGCAGGCTGAGGCTGAGGCTGAGGCAGGCTGATGCTGAGGCAGGCTGAGGCTGAGGCTGAGGCTGAGGCTGCAGGGTGAGGCTGAGGCAGGCTGAGGCCGAGGCTGAAGGCAGACTGATGTTGAGGCTGAAGCAGGCTGAGGGCGAGGCTGAGGCAGGCTGAGGCTGATGCAGGCTGAGGGTGAGGCTGAGGCAGGCTGAGGCCGAGGCTGAAGGCAGACTGATGTTGAGGCTGAAGCAGGCTGAGGGCCAGGCTGAGGCAGGCTGAGGCTGAGGCAGGCTGAGGCTGAGGCTGAGGCAGGCTGAGGCTGAGGCTGTGACTGCGACTGTTGTTGCCACTGCGACTGCCATCGCGAATGCGACCACGACTGCGAGAACAGCAGAATTCTACAACAGTATTCTTATCTGAATCTTACGGGGAATGCTTCCAGATATGCTCCTACACATCGCTGTTAGGTTGCTTTGCCGGGATATGTTTTTATTGTTCGTCGAGAATCCCCCTGTAGGGGGACAGGCCCGACCTAAGCGTAACCCATAGACTCAGAGGGTGGGCGCAAGGGAGAGGGCTGTCCACACGAACATCAATGCAGCTCCCCATCACTCGGCGGCCAGCCCCAGGGGGGACTTGAGGGGGGTGGGCCTTCCCAGGAGGCCCCGAAGGCCCCCAGAGCCTACCGAGAAGTGTTCGAAGCTTCCCCCGAAGACACAAACACTCTTGGGCGCTTTGGGGGCCGTCTTGGGGCTCTCTTGGGCTTCTCTTGCCTCTTGGGAACCTCTTGGCGGTCCCGGGGGCCTCTTGGAGCGATTCGGGGGGCCTCGCGGGGGTCTCTTGGGAGCCTCTTGAAAACTCTTCTCAGAGGGCGCGAGGGTTCCTCAGAAGTCCCGCCGCCTGCCGAGAAGGCCTTCTCCCTCTCACTTCTCCCCCTTCGCTCGCCGCCGATTCGCGTGCTGGCAGCACGGTTCGGCGTGGCTATCGTCGTCGTTGTTGCGGCTCTCAGCGTGGTCGTCTTCGTCGTAGGGGGCGTCGTCGGCAACGTCCTCGTCTGGTTGTCGGCTCGGGTAGAGGGCGAATGCGAAGCCGAAGGTGGGCAGGGCCGTCTTAACGTTGAGGTGTTGAGGGCGGACACGTGAACGCTTGCAATTCAAGGGAGCGTCTGAGGGATTGTTTTCCTAGTTGCAAGGGCCAGTGCTGCGAAAAACTCCAGCTAAGCGAGCAGCGTGTACAGGTTGTTCCAGATCAAAGCCAGTAGTCATCAAAGTTGTGCGTCAGTTGAGGACGCATCTGCACATGAGGGTACAAACACTGTCCATGCATGACTTCGTATTGTATGTGGTAACACAAATAAGTTACGTGTTGTCGAAGCGGGGGTGATACCACATTATTGTTACGCAGCGTTTGCTTGAGATCGAGGTGCATGCCACAGGATTGTCTGACACCGTGTCATTGGGAGCTTGATCTAGTAGCCTTCGGCCCATCCCGTCGCCGTGCCCAGGTTGTAGGTCAGAGGCCTCTTGGATGCCTATGGGGATCTCTTTGGAGGCCAAGCCTTAGGGGCGGTTTTGGGAGTGTCTCGTAGACTCTCGGGGCCTCTTGGGGGCCGGCATCCTTGGCCTTCTTTGGGCCTCCCGGGGGCCTTCCGGATCTTCTGGGGGGCCGCCCAGGGTTTGCCGGCGGTCTAGGGGGGCATCTTCGCGCGGAGAGGGCATCATGTTTGTTAGAGTTTTCATTTTTGGAGCCTTCTTGGGGCCTCCTCGGACCGTCTTGGGTCGTTTTGGTGGGCCTCTTGGGCTGTCTGGGGCCCTTCTGGGGGCCCTCTTGGGGGTCCTCTTGGGGGCCTCTGGGGCCGACCTTGGATGCTTTTTGGATTGTCTGGGGGCGTCGATAGTCCGATAAGGCGAGGACGCTAGAATCTCTGAAGAACCTAAGGAACATCATGCTTCTTGGCCAAGAGCCTAAGGAACATCATATTTCTTAGCCTCTGGGGGCCCTCTGGGAGGGTCCTCTTGGGGCTCTCTAGGGGCGTCTTGGGCGCCTCTAGGACCGCCTTGAGGCCATCCTGGGCGTCTCGGGGCGCTTTTTGGGCCACTCGGGGCCCCCATTGGACCGTCTTGGGGCATCTCGGGGCCATTTCTTGGCTCCGGGGAAGTCATGCGAGAGCCCCCCGACAGCCCAGAAGCGCCTCAGGCCGCCCAGGAGTGCCCCAAACTCCGGGCTGTGGGTCATCTCCTGCATGCACAGGACTCTCTCTTGGAGGACCTGAGGACACTCTACTCAGTGCCTCGCCATACGGTGTCCGGTATTCTTCGCAGGTCAAGCATGGTCAAGCACGACTCTCCACCCCCTTCCGTCGCTCACTCCTCCAGCCCCCCCTCCCTCGCTCCTCGTCCGTATCTCGTTCCCAATGTTCCCAATCTTTCCTACTGGACTCTGGGGGGTTCCAGGGCCCTCGAAAGCGCGATGCGGATGCTGCAGCGCCGCTTTGTGACTTTCGGCGATCCGATGGAAGCAGGGTCAGCGCCACAATTCAAACATTGAGATCAATCAAGGACCCTACAGTGGAAGCCCATGCCAAGAAACACCCTGCATGCCTCCAAGTTGCCCTGGGTTTCTTTGGTTTCGATGTTTCTAGGATGGAAAGCGTGACGCCGCCATAGCAGTAATAAATGGACATCCTAGGGTCTCAGGGTTGGATTTCTTGTGGAAGGTTTCTTGTGGTCGAGGTCCTACTGTATAGTGTTGGCCTTCTCGCGGCGCTGCGTGCAGCCTGTACTGGCAGACCGTTGGGAGGACGCTGCAGTCCGCTCTGGCGGTCTGGCCAGTGTTGTGCCTACGGGGAGTCCTCTAAAAACGGCACGCTACGACGGGCCTGTTCTGGATTATTTTTGAATATTTGTGGCGCTAAAAAAAATCGTCCACAATCCGCCTGTAGGGGGACAGGCCCGACCTAACGCTACGATCATCACCACTGTCAAGCCTTTGGTCATCGGTTCTTGTTCGTTGTCTTGCCGATCGGCGCAGCCTCTCACAACCCCCCTTCTCTGTTCTGGCGCCTGCTTTGGGCTGTTTCTGGCGCCCGTTTCAAGCAGGTGGAGTCTCCCCCATATGACGTATTGTTGCAAACAGTCGCATTAAGCAATGGTCTGGAGCCAGACCCCCCCCTCCCGCCCAATGTCGAAACGCCAAATAAGAAAGCGTCCACCTGTTCAAAAGAGAAAGGTACAAGTCGTGAACATTCGTACCACGATTGTGTCTGGTGATCGGGCCCCTTTTTGGTGCAGTCTGATGCCGTTCTTGAAGCGATAAGGGTTTCTCTCGGATGCACGTGTGGGAGTTTTGAGACACGCTGGGGCTCCATTGAGAGCCCCAATTCTCCAGTGATATTGTCGGTAGCCATGGTGGATCAAGCCCTTGTTCCAAGATTTGTCGCTTGAGTTAGTTCCTCGTGTAAGCGACGGACGAGAGACTGGCGGCGCTCGAGAGACATCGCAATCCATTCTTAAAGGTCGACGGTCGAGAGTGATGGTGGATGCAAGCGCGTCGGAAATTATTGGGACGGAGCCCACAGACACTGGCAATATTAGGCGCCATAGATGCTATGGATCAAGTATCATCGTGTGCGCGATGCATGCAGCAGTTGTGGCATGTGTGATGGCGGGGATCGTTGTGGGTGCGCAGTCTTCACTGTTCACCTCTACTGT
>CAUYUJ010019049.1:56112-65787 GCA_963575745.1 Prorocentrum cordatum
GGTGGATGATGATGATGATGATGATGTGATGATGATGATGATGATGATGATGATGATGATGATGAGGAGATGAGAGGAGAGGGAGGGGGCGGAGGAGGAGGAGGAGGAGGGCAGCAGGCAGCAGGTCGGTGAGCGGGAGGAGGACGAGGAGGAGGAGGATCAGAAGGAAAAGGTGGAGGAGGAGGAGGAGGAGGAGGAGCAGCAGGGAGGATGAGCGGGAGGAGGAGGAGGAGGAGGAGGAAGAGAAGGAGGAGGAGGAGGAGGATCAGATGGAGGAGGTGGAGGAGGAGGAGGAAGAGGTGGAGGAAGAGCGTTGTCTTGAGGAATGATGAGAGGCGGCCTCCGCATGGGTGGAGCAGCACTCAGTATCACCTGACCATGCCAGGCGACGCAACGCCGTTGGCAGCCTCCACGACGGGAGCAAAACTTGGTCTCTGCGCGCAAAGCGCGACTCGGCATGCAAGCGGGTCACCAGTCAGGCAGGACCTTCCAGGTCCCCATGTTTCATAACCAGGGCGAACGCACCGCGAAGGGGGTCGACATCCGCGGACCCGAACCGTGGGGCAGGCACCGTCCTGAACGAGGATGCTGGCTCTGCCGCATGCGGGTCAAGCGGCCTCTGGCGGCCGAACCTCGCACGCACTGTCCCCGCCAGTCTCTGGCCAGGCCCAGAGTGTTGTCGCAAGAGCACGACCACACACACACACTGGAATAGACAAACGGGGCGTGAACTCCGGCTCACATCCCTCCTTAGCCGATTTGCCATTATCGGTGTTCGACGACTGGCCTGCACGGGGCCTGCTTCAAAGTCTTGGCATCTTCGGCCAGACCTAACGTGCGTCGCGCTCGCTGGCTACACGGTCCTAGGGGTGCATGGCCGCCCCCTCGCGGGCGAATCACCTGCCATGGGCATTGTCATTGCATCATGTGCGTGCGCGCATGCACGATGACGCACGTGCTGCCGCTTTTGGCCAACGCCACCGGGCTTGAGTCGCATGCGTTCGGTAGGACCTTGCATTCGCAGCCGTACTACAAGCTGGTCTTGGATCGGTATGGTTTCGTTTGTAGATTTGCCTTCAACACCGGAATAGTGGACGCATTCTAGTTGAGATTATATTCGCCCAGAGACTGCTAAGACTGTGTTGCTGTGAAGTTGTTTTCGGCCTGCGTGGCTTTGAGAGGAGCAGGAAGTGGAGGAGGAGGGGGGGAGGAGGAGCGAGGGGAAGGAGGAGGAAGGGGGCGAGGAGCAGGAAGGGGGGAGGAGGGGCGAGGGGGAGGAGGGGGAGGAGGAGCGAGGGGGAGGACGAGCGAGGGGGAGGACGAGTGAGGGCGAGGAGGAGCGAGGGGGAGGACGAGCGAGGGCGAGGAGGAGCGAAGGGGGAGGGCGAGGAGCAGGAGGAGAGGAGGAGGAGCGAGGGGAGGGGAGGGAGGAGGACGAGGGGATCGAGCTGGCTCCCGTCCGCAGACATGGGCGATCCCTGGCCGGCTGCTTGGCCGCAGACATGGGCGGTCCAGTTCTGTGGCGCTGGCGCAAAATCGTTGATTTTCTTGTCGATTCTACCATGGAATGCGGTAGGAGTTGGCCCGAAGATATGCCACCCACCGTATCGCAGTATTGTCCAGACTGGATGGTGCAAGTTTCATGAGGCAGTGGCACACGACGCGTCTCTTGCTCAGCAGCATGGGTCAACGAGGCTGTCGCCATTAGGGGCAATGCCGACACAGGTTCCTGGCCAGTTTCCGGGGAGTATGTTTCGAGGCGCTGGTGTTTTATGTCATTGCAGAGGCCGTCGCATTAGACGATCCCATTTCAGATCTCACTCAATACATGTGTCACAGTGCTCAGTCAGCTCAGCCAAACGTGCTGGCTGATTCAGTTGCGCCTTAACTTTTTTTCAGCTCTGAAGTTATGGGTCTGTATCGTGCCTGGCATAAGGCGTCGGATAGAGGAAGGATTACATGGATGAGGATGAACAATGCTGTCTTTTGATTGCGTCTGCGCTGGATCCTCATACCCCTTACCAGGGTCCCGTGTTTCACCCCAGATGCAATCGTAAGGCTGCCGCCTCTGCCGCCGACCCCAGAGAAGGGTTTGCGGCCCATTGGGTGTGTAGGCATGTTTGTGTTGTAGCACATATGATCACCCATTTATACTTGGGGCTCGCTGGTTGTGTGATACGCCTTGACGGGTGCGCTATGTGGTTTCGGTATGTGTTTCTCGACGGTGGTGCTGGATGCATTGGCCGCTGCGCGGTCCTGGGGGAGCCGTCGGTGGGGCCCTTCAATTATTCGGGAGCGCGGTCTTGTCGACCATATATGACCTTCCCACGGCTTGCGGTGTGTCCCGCCACCGTGCTTGGATTGTGGGTCTGAGGCCGCTCGGATGTCTGGTGGGATCTTGGGGCAGGCTGAGAGCGTCTTGGGGCCGACGGTTCGACAAGTTGCGTTCCGGGTTCTCTCTTTTGGAGCCGTCTTGGGGTCTTCTTGGGCTGTATTGGATCCTTGTGCCGTCTGAAGGGCATTGTGGGCGTCTTGGAACAGGATGCGTCTGGGGAATCGTCCTGGGCCGGGGGGGGGTCCAATTCACAGTTGGGGGTTCCGGGGGACGGATTTGTTTGGGAGGGGGAAGCATCCCACACGCCCAGAGACTCACGAGGGGTCGGCGGATTTGTGTATCTATTTCTGGTTCACTGCCGTCCTGCCCCTGAGCAGGCGCCCCTCCCCCCCCTCTTTTCCCTCCCCCCTCTGACCCAGGACCAACAACTGTGCCCCGGGATTGTCGAAGTCGCCCCGAGCGGCTGCCAGAGGCTGGAGTTCCTGTCTGCTTGTGCAGGGTGGGGGGCCTTGAAAACAGCACACACAGAGGGTCCAGGAGGGTGGGGATGTCAGACGTGGTGGATGCGCGGTGAAGGGCCCGGCGCCTGTTTGTGTAGGGTGGAAGGCTTTCAAACAGCACACAAAGAGCGTCCAGGAGGGTGGGGATGTGAGACGTGGCGGGTGCGGGGTGGGGGTCCCGGCGCCTGTTTGTGTGGGGTGGAGGCATCTAACATGGCACGCAAAGAGCGTCCAGAACATGGGGATGTCAAACGTGGTGGGTGCGGGATGGGGGTCCCGGCGCCTGTTTGTGTGGGGTGGAGGCATCTAACATGGCACGCAAAGAGCGTCCAGAACATGGGGATGTCAAACGTGGTGGGGGCGCGGTGGGGGTCTCGGCGCCTGTTTGTGCAGGGTGGGGGGCCTGTAAAACGGCACACAAAGAGCGTCCAGGAGAGTGGGGATGTCAGACGTTGTGGGGGCCGCAATGGGGGTCCCGGCGCCTCTTTGTGCAGGGTGGGGGGCCTCTTAAACAGCGCACACAAAGAGCGTCCAAGAGGGCGAGGAGGGTGGTGGGAGTCTCGGCGCCTGCTTGTGTAAGGTCGGAGGCCTCCAACACAGCACACGAATGGCGTCCAGGAGCGTGATGATGTCAAACGTGGTGGGGGCGCGGCGGGAGCGTTGGTGAGGAAGGGTGTGGTGGTCAATGTTGGTGTAAGTGGCGGCCAGGAAAGTGTAATGCACGAGGTGCCATCCCACACGCCTCCGGGGTCGGCGGAGTTGACGGTCTTGGGCGCCCGAGGCGGACTACCGGACGTTGGCATCGTGGACAAAGCAGCCGTCTCGCGATGTTCGTGATGCCGGATATCTGGGCCCTCCAATCAAGCTTCCCTGAAGATCAATTTCGCCCCTTTCCCCCCCCCCCGCCCCGAAGCGCGCTTCTGACCAGACTCTGGACGTGATTCTCGCCGTTGCGATTTTGATTTTCTCCTGGAAACCCGAAGAGGTGGGAGCAGCTCTTGCATTTGTTCTGTGACTCTTGTACGACGGCGTCGCCGTCGTCGTCCCTCCGCTGCCTCTTCTCCACTCCCTTCGCCTGCGCGCGTCCGGCAGATGTCTCCGCGGCGGTTGCCGTCGTCTTACCGAACGCGTTCTACTACTGCCTACTCGCAAACGTCAGAGAAAAAAACATATATTCCTCGATGTAATGGATTGTAAATCACCCGCGGCGGATCCAGGCCATTTGCGAGTAGTAATTTTGCGAGTGGTGGAACCCGCTTGTCTTTCGTCGCCGTCGCCGTGGCCGTCGTCGTCTCCGCGGAGCCGAGGCCAGCGCCCCGCAGATGCAGCCGAGCCCAATCAGCAACGGCTGGCCCGCCGAGCCGTTTCAGCTGCCGAGCCCCGCGAGCAGCGCCAGCGCCGGCTGGCCCGCCCAGCGGTGCGACGAAGCGCAGGGAGGGGCTGGGGCGTGGACACGGGGCGGGGGCCCCACTCTGCCCTGCGGTCCTCCGCCCTCCCTTGCCCCTTCTCCCTCCGCCCTCCTCCCACCCCTCCTCCTCCTCCTCCTCCTCCTCCTTCCTCCTCCTCCTCCTCCTCCTCCTCCTGCCTGCCTCCTCTTCTCCCCCCCCCTTTCCCTAACACTCATTCCTCGCCACCCCTCCTCCTCGAGAACGGGGGAATGTGGAGTCGCAGGGGTTCAAAAGCGCGCGCGCGAGGGTTTCGCGCTGAGTTCGCGACTGTTTCTGTGCAAACTCTGCTCTGTGTCGTCCTCCTCCTCCTCCTCCTCCTCCGCCCCCTCCTCCTCCTCCTCCTCCTCCTCCTCCTCCTCCTCCTCCTCCTCCTCCTCCTCCTCCTCCTCCTCCCCCTCCCTCTCCCCCTCATGCTACCTCTCTGCCTTTTTTTTTTCTCCAGGCGCCCCCCCCAGAACAAACAAAAACACCTTTAAAAAACAGTGTATTTTTCTTTCTTTTTTTTCTGGGGGGGGGGCGCGCCAGGAGAAAAAAAAAAGGAATGCGACGTGACCACATCTGCTCTCCCCCCTGGAAGGATTCCTATTGGACGCCCCCATAAGAAGGATTCACAGTAAAATCCTCGACAGAAGGGTTCCTATCGAAACCCTCCACTGAATGATTCCTACCGAAATCCTCCACATGTGGATTCCTACGGAAACCCTCCACTGAATGATTCCTACTGAAATCCTCGAATGGCAATGGCAATGGCAATGGCAATGGTAATGGTAATGGTTGTGGTAGTGGTAATGGTAATGGTAATGACAATGGTAATGGTACTGGTAATGGTTACGGTAATGATAGTGGTAACGGGGTAGCGAGGCAATGACAATGGCAATGGCAACGGTAATGGTAATGGTAATGGCAATGGCAATGGCAATGGGAATGGCAATGACAATGGCAATGGCAATGGCAATGGTAATGGCCATGGCAATGGTAATGGTAAGGGTAGAGGTAAAGGTAGAGTTAAAGGTAATGGTAATGGTAATGGTAATGGTAATGGTAATGGTAATGGTACTGGCAATAGCAGTGGTAATTGTAATGGTAATGGGAATGGAAGTGGGAATGGGAACGGGAACGGGAATGGAAATGATAGTGGTAGTGGTAATGGTAATGGCACTGGTAATGGTAATGGTAATGGTTCTGGAAATTGTAATAGTATTGGGAATGGGAATGAGAATGGGAATTCTAATGGTATTGGCAGCGGTAGTATCATGGTAATGGGAATGGGAGTGGAAATGGTACTGGCAATGGTAATGGTAGTGACGAATGGCAATGGTGATGGTAATGGTAATGGTAATGACAGAGGTAATGGTACTGGTACTGGTAATGGTAAGGGTTGTGGTAATGGTAAGGGGGTAGCGATTGGCAATGGCAATGACAATTGCAACGGTAATGGTAATGACAATGGCAATGAGATTGGCAATGGCAATGACAATGATAATGGCCATGGCAATGGCAATGGTAAGTGTAATGATAATGGCAATGGTAATAGTAATGGGAACGGGAATGGGAATGTGAATGGGAATAGGAACGGGAACGGGAATGGAAATGGTAGTGGTAGTGGTAACGGAAATGGGAATGATAAGGGTAAGGGTAAAGGTAAAGGTAGAGGTAAAGGTAATGGTTATGGAAATGATAGTGATACTGGTAATGGTAATGGTAAGGGTAATGGTCATGAGAATGGGAATGGCAATGGAAATGGTACTGGCAATGGTAATGGTAGTGGCTAATGGCAATGGCAATTGCAATGCGAATGGTAATGACAGAGGTAATGGTAATGGTACTGGTAATGGTAACGGTAATGATAGTGGTAACGGGGTGGCGATTGGCAATGGCAATGACAATGGCAACGGCAACGGTAATGGCAATGGCCATGGCAATGGGAATGGCAATGGCAATGGTAATGGCCATGGCAGTGGCAATGGCAATGGTAATGGCAATGTGAATGGGAATGGGAACGGGAATGGGAATGTGAATGGGAACGGGAACGGGCATGGAAATGGCAGTGGTAGTGGTAACGGAAATGGGAATGGTAAGGGTAAGGGTAAATGTAAAGGTAGAGGTAAAGGTAATGGTAATGGTAATGGCAATGGCAGTTGTAATGGTAATGGTAATGGTATTGGGAATGGGAATGTGAATCGGAATGGTAATGGTACTGGCAACGGTAATGGTAGTGGCGAAGGGCAATGGCAATGGCAATGGTAATGGTAATGGTAGTGGCGAATGGCAATGGTAATGGTAGTGGCGAATGGCAATGGCAATGGCATTGGTAATGGTAATGGCAATGACAGTGGTAATGATAATGGTACTGGGAATGGTAATGGTGACGATAACGGTAATGGTAATGGTTTTGGCAATGGTAACGGGGTAGCGATTGGCAATGGTAATGGGAATGGCAACGGCAACGGCAATGGCAATAGCAATGGCCATGGCAATGGTAATGGTCATGGTCATGGTCATGGTCATGGTCATGGTCATGGTAATGGTAATGGTAATGGTAATGGTAATGGGAATCGTAATAGTAATTGGAACGGGAACGGGAATGGAAATGGTAGTGGTAGTGGGAAAGATAATGACAATGGTAATGGAAATGGTACTGGTAACGGTAATGGCAATGGCAATGATGATGGGAATGGGAATTGTAATGGTGATGGCAGCGGTAATGGTAATGGTAATGGAAATTGTGTTGGTAATGGTAATGGGAATGGCAATGGTAATGGTGGTGGCGAATGGTAATGGTAATGGGAATGGTAATGGTAATGGTAACGGTAATGGTAACGGGGTGGCTACTGGCAATGGCAATACCATGGCAATGGCAACGGCACTGGCAATGGCAATGGCAAAGATAATGGCAATTGTAATGGCAATGGTAATGGCACTGGCAATTGTAATGGCAATGGTAATGGTAATGGTAATGGTACAGGTAAAAGTAAAGATAAAGGTAAAGGTAATGGTAATGGTAACGGTAATGTGAATGGGAATGGGAATTGGGATGGGAATGGTAATGGTAATGGTATTGGGAATGGGATGGGAATGGGATGGGGATGGGCGAGATTGAGAGAGAGATGAGAGGAAAACGAGAAAGCGAACAGCAGCATAATGAAGGAACACTGAACTATCGTAATTTTTCGTCTGAAACCCTCAGTGAGCGACTCCACAATGCACCGGGCGACGAGTCCCTCCTCCTCCTCCTTCCGTCCTCCTCCTCTCTACCTTCTCCTCCTCCTCTCCTCCTCCTCCTCTCCTCCTCCTCCTCCTCCCCCTCCTTCCTCCTCGCCACCTCCTCCTCCTCCTCCTCCTCCTCCTCCTCCTCCTCCCTCCTCCTCCTCCTCCTCCTCCTCCTCCCTCCCTCCCTCCCCTCCCTCCCTCCCTCCTCCCTCCCCTCCCTCCCTCCTCCTCCTCCTCCTCCTCCCTCCATCCCTCCCTCCGTAGCCATTTTGGCTGAAGCCGTCCACAGCGGGCGAACCCCCTGTTGCTCAAGCCAGCTCGTGATGTGCAGTAGGGCTGCTGCTTTTGCTGCTGGAGGGGTTCCGCGTGGAGTTTGAGGATGGCTGCGGGAGACCTGCGGGGCCGTCGGCCCGAGCGTGTGTCAGTGGAGGAGTCACTGGGCGAGGGAGTCCGCTGCTAACCTCGCACGATGGCTTCGGCGCGAGCGTTCACTGAAGGCGGATATGGAGCTGGTCAGCAGCGCGACGGACCAGGCCATTGAGGACATCGGCATCGAGTCCTGGATCGACGGCGACACTGTGGAGGCTGCGCGGGAGGCTGGCGGCTTTGGGGCATGCCCTCCTGCTCCACCAGCGGCTCGACGCGGAGCTTGGCCATCATCGTCACCGCCTCGGGGACGCCTTGTGGGAGCTTGCGACCCTCGTGAAGCTGCCCGCGGAGGTCGTCGTCGTCGAGGCGCGGGCCGCCAAGGCTGCAGGCGACAGGGCTCGGCACGAACCATGGGATTGTGGCGGTAGCTTCGGTGGCCATCTGCGAGCGGAGGCGACGGAGTTCTTCCCCGCTGGGGGCCGCTGAGAACCGCTGTCCACGTCATCGAGCCTCCGATGCACTTGCGGCGCCGAGGTGTATTCCCTCTGGGAGGCGTCGGGGCTCGCAGTGCCCCTCGGCCAGTGGGGCAATGATCATCAAGACCCTCTGGCCGCCGACGTGGGCGCCGCGCCTGCGCTGGTTCCTGACTGCAGCGCGGGCGCCAGGCAGCCCTGTGACCAGATGCCGAGCGTGACGGACTCCATGATCAGCGTGTGCGAGAGCGTGGACATGGACTCGGAGGTGACTGGCCGTCGCGTGGCTCATCCTGAGCCGCGGCGAAGTGGTGGTGCGGCGGTGGCGTGCGGCTACCCTTGCGATGCTCGACGTATGGAGTCGGCCGAGGGTGCGGTGGATGCCTCGTGCGCGGTGCAGGGGGAGGCGCGCGGCGGTGCGGCCGCCGAGGAGTTCATGGACACGCAGGTCCCGCTGGCGCCGATGGTGACGGCGTCTCGGAGGCTGTCGCGGTGCCGAAAAGGAAGGGTCGACTTCTGGAGTTGCTGGAGAAGGCCGAGCGTGACGGCACTTCTCCCTGCCATCCCGAGGTCACGGCCCAGCTTCTCGGCCGCAGGTGGCGCTGCTCTACTTCGGCGTCCCCGAGGGCCTCGTCACGGTCGCGGGGTCCAGGGCTGGTCAGGTCCAGCGCTGGCCCCCCGCGGCGCGCACGTGTGTGCACATCTCCGCCACGCCGCCACTTCCTCACCCCCTCCCTCCATCCATCCATCCACGCATCCACCATCCAGCCATCCTCTTCCTCCCTCCTCCCTCCGCCCTCTCTGGACCCTCCTCCCTCCACCCTCCTCCCTCCGCCGCCTTCCGCCTTCCCGCTCCTCGCCGTGGGTGCCCCTGTCGCCTCCGCGCGGGCGCGGGGCAGAGGTCGCCTCCGCCTGCCGAGGCCGTTGCTGTCGAGTAGGACGGTGTCTCGAGGCAGGTGCTCCCCTCCCCCTTGCCACTTCCCTCTCGTGGGATGTAGCCCCTGGGAGATTGAATGCCGCATCGGCGCTGGCATTCTCGCGGCCGATCACCGGCTTCATTTCGATGACTTCGCATTGGCCCCGCTGAACTCCGCTCAATCCCGCCGAATCCCAGCTTAATCCGGCCCGGTTTGGCGCAGTGGCCCGTCCATCGGGCTCCTTCCCTCTTGATCGTTCCAGTGGGGACCTCCCAAGAGTTGCCTCCTGACCACCCCCTTCGCAGGCGATCTTGATCCCCCAGTCCCCGAGCTCCGCCCCAGAAAGTTTGGCCGTTCATCACCACCCACCAAACCACCCCAACCCAACCCGAAGGCTCAGATTTACCCTCGATTTCCACTGGG
>CAUYUJ010019049.1:65887-68387 GCA_963575745.1 Prorocentrum cordatum
ATGTTCCCAATCTTTCCTACTGGACTCTGGGGGGTTCCAGGGCCCTCGAAAGCGCGATGCGGATGCTGCAGCGCCTCTTTGTGACTTTCGGCGATCCGATGGAAGCAGGGTCAGCGCCACAATTCAAACATTGAGATCAATCAAGGACCCTACAGTGGAAGCCCATGCCAAGAAACACCCTGCATGCCTCCAAGTTGCCCTGGGTTTCTTTGGTTTCGATGTTTCTAGGATGGAAAGCGTGACGCCGCCATAGCAGTAATAAATGGACACCCTAGGGTCTTAGGGTTGGATTTCTTGTGGAAGGTTTCTTGTGGTCGAGGTCCTACTGTATGGTGTTGGCCTTCTCGCGGCGCTGCGTGCAGCCTGTACTGGCAGACCGTTGGGAGGACGCTGCAGTCCGCTCTGGCGGTCTGGCCAGTGTTGTGCCTACGGGGAGTCCTCTAAAAACGGCACGCTACGACGGGCCTGTTCTGGATTATTTTTGAATATTTGTGGCGCTAAAAAAAATCGTCCACAATCCGCCTGTAGGGGGACAGGCCCGACCTAACGCTACGATCATCACCACTGTCAAGCCTTTGGTCATCGGTTCTTGTTCGTTGTCTTGCCGATCGGCGCAGCCTCTCACAACCCCCCTTCTCTGTTCTGGCGCCTGCTTTGGGCTGTTTCTGGCGCCCGTTTCAAGCAGGTGGAGTCTCCCCCATATGACGTATTGTTGCAAACAGTCGCATTAAGCAATGGTCTGGAGCCAGACCCCCCCCTCCCGCCCAATGTCGAAACGCCAAATAAGAAAGCGTCCACCTGTTCAAAAGAGAAAGGTACAAGTCGTGAACATTCGTACCACGATTGTGTCTGGTGATCGGGCCCCTTTTTGGTGCAGTCTGATGCCGTTCTTGAAGCGATAAGGGTTTCTCTCGGATGCACGTGTGGGAGTTTTGAGACACGCTGGGGCTCCATTGAGAGCCCCAATTCTCCAGTGATATTGTCGGTAGCCATGGTGGATCAAGCCCTTGTTCCAAGATTTGTCGCTTGAGTTAGTTCCTCGTGTAAGCGACGGACGAGAGACTGGCGGCGCTCGAGAGACATCGCAATCCATTCTTAAAGGTCGACGGTCGAGAGTGATGGTGGATGCAAGCGCGTCGGAAATTATTGGGACGGAGCCCACAGACACTGGCAATATTAGGCGCCATAGATGCTATGGATCAAGTATCATCGTGTGCGCGATGCATGCAGCAGTTGTGGCATGTGTGATGGCGGGGATCGTTGTGGGTGCGCAGTCTTCACTGTTCACCTCTACTGTTCACGTCGGGCCCACCAAGAATCAAGTGCCAGAAACGGCTTTGCAGCATTACCAGTCGGTCAGTTCTGCTCAAGTAGAGCAGTTGACGCAGCAGGTCTTGGAGCTGAAAGCCAAGCTGTCTGAACAGGAGCGGCAGAGGGAGAGGGCACGTGCTGAGGAGGCGGAGCAGCTGAGGAAGCAGGTCCTGGAACTCCAAGGCCAGCTGTCCTCGGATCAGTCGAAGCGGCTGGTCCCCCCCGAGCCTCAGCGTGGCAGCGGAATCGAGAGGGCTGCGGACAGATTTTTGCAGGCACCTCTGCCCCCAAAAGTCGAGAGGTTCTCTGTCGAGCGACCGCTCGTGTTCATCCACCAGAGGAAGGCGGGCGGCTCTTCCCTGCGAGTCATCATGGTTGGTGTCTGCAAGAAGAAGGGGCTCACATATCACATCAAATGCTTCCCGAACATGGGCGAGACAAGATGCGACTCCTATAGCTACGGTGATTCCATAGTGGCCGTCTATGGTGGGCATGTGGACTGGCTGCAGATGTCCCGCATGTTTGCGCGGCGGGGCCGCTGGGACACTTCTGACAAATCTTGGCACCAGGATGTTGCGCAGTTTTCCTGTTTTACGAACTTCCGAGACCCGTTGTCGCGCATAGAGTCGTGCTATTATTTCCGGTTTCACAATAAGGGCAAGGGTGCCCCTTCTTGCCTGGCCGATTTCGCGCCCGAGGATATGAGAAGATTCTTTCAGGCGAGTCGTTCTGAGTACGGGTATAGCTGTATGAACGAGCCATTCCGCATGTTGAGCAGCTTCGTTGACGAGGCGTTGTTTAGCACATATGACGACAGCCAGGAGTGGGAGCTCGCCTTCAGTAGAACATTGAACAACCTTGCCCGCTGCGTACCGCTGATAATGGAAAATAGCAAGACGCTCGATGTTGTTGCCTCATGGTTTCCACAATTCGGAGATGTAGTGAAATTCCCCAAGGTTCATTCCATGACGGGCGGCAGCCGAAAGTGTGCCCTCTCCGAGCAGCACTTGGACGTCTTGCGGGATCTGACGAGGCAGGAGCGCAGACTGTACGACCTGGTTCTGAAGAGGGCCCAGCAGTTCATTTCGTCCAGCGCACGCTAGTCACCAGCGCTTCCATCACCACCTTCCTCCTGCTACTTCAGCGAGGAGAAGGATGTGCAGTAGCAGGTTGAGCAGGATTTGCCTCC